>LVLI01000853.1:0-28769 GCA_001687465.1 Halocafeteria seosinensis
CGCCCCACCCGTGGGGATCTGGCCGTGATATCCACCCTGATCATTCACTCTGATGTGTCCGCCCTGAATGATCCGCCTATCTCTCTATCGTACAAAAGTCAGATGTACGATTTTCTTGGGTGGCGACCGGAAGGGATAAAATTTTTTTTGGAATAGAGATATATGAACGTGGAAGATACAAACGTAATACATGTGGATAATTTTGGAACGGTTGGCGACGGACACACCGACGATGCTCCGGCAATTCAAAGGGCATTAAATTCCCTACCGTCTAATAGGGGTTTTAAACTAATGTTTGGCTCAAAAAAATATTATATATCCCATCCACTTTATATCACGGCAGATGGTGTTGAGATAAATGGTGGTTGGATTCTAAGAAAAGAGGGGGAAAAACCATATCTAACGTGCTTGGGAAACAAATGTACAATCTTGAATTTTATGTTAGAGACATACGCAACCCTTCCACGCCGGATTGTGAATTACCTGAAAAGCAAATATCGTACATTACGACATAAAATAACACCAGCAAAAGACGTTGAATATGAGGATAGGGATAGCCAGAGCGATTGTGATAGGGATAGTCAGAGTGAAGATGCCGACTGAACTATTATAATAACACATTGATGTTATTATTAGAGGGGCTGGTTCGAATAAAAAGAAAAATGATTCGGAGCAGTAAGATTCCAATCATGTCAGAAATACCGCAAATATTCCTGACAATTCCCGATTTTCCGGATTATGCCGTAAGCGACCAAGGATCAGTATGGTCAAAGAAATCCAACAAAATATTGAAATGGGGTATAACTCATGAAGGATATGCCCAAGTTGGTCTATACAAAGATAGGAAGATAAAGAAACGGTACGTTAGCCGTCTGATGTTGGCCACGTTTAAAGACCTAGACCTTGACGACAGATCGTGGGAAGCGGATCATTTCAACTGGATTCGGTTGGATAACCGGTTGGAAAATTTGCGTGTGGTGACTCCGTCGGAAAACAATGACAACCAAGCCAAACGGGAATCTACAACGAGTCGTTATAGGGGTGTGGCATGGAACAAAAAAAGAGGGAAATGGGAAACCAAAATCAGAAACAACGATGGCAAACTGGAACATCTTGGATATTTTGACGATGAAATAGAAGCCCGAAATGCTTTCGCAAGAAGAGTCAAACAATTGCGTGACCCATCTATTTGCTACGATAACAGCCATTTCCACGAAATACCATTGGAGACACAATCTGACGACACAGAAGAATCCGTCACCACCGATACATCCGAAGAATAAAATTGACTTTAAATCAATTTTACTTGTTTTCAAGCCGGTTCGTCAATATGGTCGGTCAGAAGAGTGACCACTTGGTCATAGGTATCTAAACCCGTTTGGTTTTTGATATCATCCAGCCATTCCTTATAACCGACCAGACTTGGGTCATCAGCATTCACGCAATAGTGAATAAAGCAAATCTGATGTCTGCCACATGTGGCGATATCCAGATTATCCTCGTTTTGGAACGCAAACGGATTACTAAAATATTCATACCTGTCGGGGTTTTGTACGATCTTTTCCAACAAATACGGCCGACTCTGACCCATTTCTTCGTTTTTCTCAGGCGTCGCCCATGTCAATGGCTGATCCGGATATTCACCGTAGGAATCAAAGTAGATCAAATGATCGGGTTCATTGTCTTTGGGAATACGAACCACCGAGACCCAATGGCCGTAATTTTCCCGAATCAGATACAACAGAATACACGCCCCGTTACGGGTCAAGCGATCCAATGATTTGCCATAGATTTCATTATACGTTAGGATCGGAATCTTTTTGGTCGTGTTGTTTTGTATCTGACTCTCGGACAGGGCTATCCGCTTCAGTTCCTTTATTTTTTGGCGATTGACCATTTTGCTCTATATTGGAATTGCCATTCTTTTTGACTTCGGTGGAAAACCGACAGACTGTCGTGACAAAGTCACTGTTGGTACAACTGGATGAGCAATTGGATCGTCGCCAATATTTGTAGAAGAGAGGAAGACCCACGACACTGACGCCTCCAAAGAGGCTGAGAAACACATAACTGACAATCTCCATTCTTTCGTATATCATGGACACGAAAGAAAATTATTTCAGGCGTTTGGCCAATGATGACTTTTTACCGCCTTGCTTGTTTGGAAAATTTGGCATTGGCATCGGGGCGAAATCCGATTGATTACCGCCTTTCTTCTTGCCTTTCTTCTTGCCCTTGTTCCCTTTCTTTTGCTTTTGCTTTTTCCGGAATTCCTGTTTCATTTTCTTCTTCTCTTCCGGCGACGCCAATTGAAGGGCATCAATTTCCTCTTCGCTTTGGAAGTCCTTTGACCCGATCCCATGATCTTTACCGGCGTTTCCAAGGTTCTTCAGGAAATCAATTCCTTTCTTGACCTCTTTAAAGGGGTTCTTCCCACCGCCTTGCTCTTGTTGTTGATCCTCTTCATCGGTCTTTTCTTCACCGACGGGCGTTTCTTCCGCCGGTTGAGCCTGACCACTGGTATCCGGTTGGGCTTGGCCACTGGTATCGGGTTGAGCCTGAGCGTTTTGAAGACGATTTTTGAGTTGTGGAACTGTACCATCGGTGGAAAGATTGAGTTGCCGAAGTTTCCAAATGAGATCGTTTTGGTTTATTTTGTGTTTTCTCAACTGATTCTTCTTAAGTGCTCCTTTACTGAATTGATCCAAAACCCTCTGTTTCTCCTCACTGGGAATATGCTGGTCGGTTTCTTGCTGTTTTTCTTCACGTCGTAAATCGCTTTCCTTGATATTGCGAAGCCTAAGCGTCAGTTTCCGCTCGGTATCCGACGACAGCCGACTCCAACTTTGTAATTGTTTCAGAAATGACATCAACTGGGGCATTTTGGCATCCACAAGATCTTCCATGTACGCATCTAGAGCGTCTTTCCGTTTCTTGTTATTGTACGTTTGAAGCAATTTCAAGACATAGATGTAAGCGATCAGAATGACCCGTATTTTGGGCAAATTGCTACCAGTGAAAAGGCTGTCTTTATCGGCTAATGGGTTGATGGATTGCTCTAACATGCGTTTGATTTCCTCTAGATTTTTCTTCTTCATTTCAAGACCATGTTCCTCCAAGGTACGAAGACCATTATTGAGCGTTTCCATCCGAAGGGCACTGAACGACGCCCCGCTCTTTCCTCGTCCTAAACTGGCCTGAACTTCCTGTATCATCTTTTTCAGTTGAAGGACTTCGCCTCTCTTCTCGGTCAATGGCAAGGTCTTAGCAAATTGGTTGGGATTGGACGGTTGATCGGTTTCTTCGGGGTCTTCATCCTCTTCCTCAAATTTATCGAAGTGTTTTTGAATCATGCTTTGGAGTTGCTTTGACGCCCCCGCTCCGCCGGTTGGCGTTTTTTTTTCCTTGCCCATGATTTCGGCCACCACAGCATCAGCGGTCTCATTATTCTGTACGACGTCAAATTCTTGTTGTTGCGACGCCAAGCCCTGATAGGGCTGACCAAAGGTGGCTTTCATACGATTTTCAAAGTTCAAGGGTTGCTCGGGAAGGGTTTGACTGGGATGATGTTTCGGGAAGTCAAACTGACCGGCTTCGGATTGTCCCCGAAGCAGATTATATTTGGCCTGTATCAGGGTTCATCATGGTCGGCCGTCCGATGTTTGGACGGTTCAGCGATATGCCACGTATCAAAGAGAAAGCGATACTGTCCTAAGATATTGTCACGGGTGGATTCACCCGTATATTCCCGCCACGGGTCATGTGGTTGCTCTAACTGTTCGGGAGGAATGGCCGACCAACTTCGGAAATCATTGGGTTTGAGATTGAGTTTTCGTTCCATAAGTTCTCTGTCCATTTCTATATGGATGGGGCGAAAAAAAGAAATGGCGGTATTTATCCTAGCATCAAATAGGTAAAGGTTTCGGAAGACCCCAAGCGGTTTTCAATGTGTAACTGGGATGAGCCGGTTGAGACTGTGATTTTGCCGTCTGTACCGGTCGTCCCTGAAGGCGTTTGATTGATGGCCGTTTCAAACATTGTACTCCGAAGTACATTGGTTTGGGAAATATTATCCCCTGAAACATTGTACAGTATTTCTAACATAGCCCCGTTGGACGCAGTGGTTCGGATAAGAAACTTACCCACTTCATGGGTTGGTGTGAAGGAATGGAAGGAATCGTCATTAATGGTCACGGCATTGGAAGTCACCGTGGCGACGCTAACCACTTCTTGGTCGTTCATGTCAAGCGACTTGGCCATGTTGCCTCCATGTAAATAATTACGATTGACGGCCATATCAGAGGACGTCGGATCGGCTACATTGATTATGGTTTGACTGTTTAGGTCAAGCGACTTGGCAATGTTGCCCCCGTGAAGATAATTCCGATTGACGGCCATATCTGAGGATGTCGGGTCGGCTACATTGACGATATTGTGACTGTTTAGATCCACATTGGATTGAGCGGGAAGGGAATACCACCCGAAGGATTGGAAATCATTGGTGCCCGAGCCATTGTTATACAAGTATTTGATTTCTTCAGCGGAAAGAACACGATCCCATACTCCGAATTCATCAATTCGGTAGCCATTTGCCATTGGGTTTCCCAAATCATTGCTAATTGTTGATGTAGAACCGGTCATTGTAGCATCATTGAATATTGTTCCTGATGAATCTTGCGTACCATCCACATAGATTGTACCTGTTGTCCCTTGTCCAGTCATAACAATATGATACCATGTGTTTTCCGATAAAGTTGATGATTGGACTTGCTTTGTTGAGCCCCCTGATTCCGTATAGATTCGGATATAGTCCCCACTTTCTTGCGTAATCAGCAATCTATTGCTTGAATCAACTTGACTGACCATGAGGATTTGCCCTGACGCTTTATATTTTACATACACCCAGAAAGCAAATGAATAATCACTTCCGGCCACGTCCAAGGCTGATGACGGGAGTGAAACATACGACGTCGTACCATCAAAATCAAGGGAATCGCCAATTTTTCCACCACTAGAAATAGTAATATTACCGTTCGCTGTTCCATCATACGTTCCAATAGAATCTTCATAATTCCCATCACAACTGTAATAGGCTCTGGCACCCCTTCGCATTTGGGGAATACCGGCCAAACGATCGGTGTAATTTTTGGTGACCCCGTCCGCCGATGCGGTCGGTTCGGCCAAATTGGTGATACGATGGGAATCCATATCCACGTTGCTTTGAGCCGGTAACGAATACCACCCGAAGGATTGGAAATCGTTGGTACCCGACCCATTATTGTAAATATATTTGATTTCTTCGGCCGATAAAACACGATCCCAACAAGCCACCTCATCCAGTTCTCCACTGCTTGCGATGGAATCACTAAAATTACGTCCCAACGAACTTGTATCCGATCCGGATGAAATACTTCCTGAACTTAATGTGGCATCTATCTCCAGACTCCTGTCAATATAAAGTTTCCAATCCGACCCTGTTCTATTTAACAAAACATGATGGTAGGTGTTGAGGGATAATGCTGAAGATTTAGCGGATATCGATGAATTTGAATTTACACTTGTCAGTAATATTAATTTATCGGTCTGCATTTTTAATTCAAACTTATCTCCATTAGAATCCTTCGCCGATGTATAAAGATACTGAGCACTAGGTGAAGACGTTGTGGGATAGAACCAACAGGAAATACAAAAATCACCTGAGCCAAAAGACATCGCATCACCGATATCCACATGATCCGACGCCGTGAAAGCAATGGCTTGTCCAATTTTCCCCGATACCACAGATGTTCCGTTATTTGTCCCATCATGTGTCCCGATGGAATCGGCATAGGAATCAGTTCCATCAAAACTGTAATAGGATCTTGCTCCCCGTCGCATTTGGGGTATTCCCGATAGTGAATCCGTATAATTCTTGGTCACAGCGTCGCCACTTTGGGTTGGCTCGGCCATATTTATAACCCGATTGGATCCAGCGTCCATATCGGTGTCGTTTAACGTGATGCTGTTGCCGGTGGAGAATGACAACGTACCATCCATGGTGTTGTTGCCGTCACGTCGCAAAAACCGAGCGTCCCCATCATTACGATTCATGGCATCGGTTCCGGATGTCGCTGAGGACAAATTATTGATTTGATTGGATCCGGCGTCCATATCGGTATCGTTTAACGTGATGCTGTTACCAGTTGAGAATGACAACGTCCCATCCATGGTGTTGTTGCCGTCACGTCGCAAAAACCGAGCGTCCCCATCATTACGATTCATGGCATCGGTTCCGGATGTCGCTGAGGACAAATTATTGATTTGGTTTGATCCAGCGTCCATATCGGTATCGTTTAACGTGATGCTGTTACCAGTTGAGAATGACAACGTCCCATCCATGGTGTTGTTTCCGTCTCTTCGTAAAAATCGTGAATCGCCATCGTTGCGATTTAGAGCGTCGGTTCCGGATGTCGCTGAGGATAGATTATTGATTTGATTGGATCCGGCGTCCATATCGGTATCGTTTAACGTGATGCTGTTGCCGGTGGAGAATGACAACGTTCCATCCATCGTATTATTACCGTCACGTCGCAAAAATCGTGAATCGCCATCATTCCTATTGATAGCATCCGTACCACTTGTTGCCGACGACAGATTATTGATCCGATGTTGATTCAAATTGATATCTTGCTGAGCCGGAAAGGAATACCAGCCAAATTTGTGGAAATCATTGGTACCATTGCCATTGTTGTACAAATACTCCACTTCATCCGAGCCCAACATACGATCCCATGCCCCGACTTCATCCACACGGGCGTAGGTTTCTCCCCCATCAAATCCAATGGTACCAGAGTCCGATGTACTAATGGAACCGGGGCGTACCGCTGATCCCCCAACCTCTAACGTCCCATTGACATAAATTTGGCCTGTTCCACCCCCGCTTCGTACCACCACAATATGATACCATTGGTTCAACGTCCCGAAGGACGAATTGGTCGACAGATTGGCCGTTGATCCATCGTCCGTGAATAATGTGATTTGGGAATTACTGGCATTATGGTAAATGGAAAACTGGTTGGACGAATCGCCTTGATGGATCAACGTCTGGTTGCTGTTCAATTGCGTCGGGTAATACCAAAAGGAAATCGTAAAATCATTGGAACCGAAATGGAAGGCGTCGCCGACCTTCAAGTGTTCCGATCCGGCCATTTCAAAGGCGTTGGCAATCTTGCCATCGCTGGTAATGGTGACGATACCGGACGGCGTCCCGTCATATGTTCCAATGGAATCATTGTAGGAATCCGACGGGTCATCAAACGAATAGTACGCCCGAGCCCCCTGAAGCAGTTGGGGAATACTGGCACGGGTATCCACATAACTCTTACTGGCCACGTGACCCACACTGGTTGGATTTCCGACGTTCTCTAGGCGATAGGTGCCCATATCAACGTGAGCGTTGGCCTGATATCTTGCCCAATCTTTGGCTTCCGTTGTCAGAAGTGATGACATCTCTATATAATAATCTCCAAAAGATTATTATTCTGAGTATCCATTAGAAATTGGCAATATTGTTGTCCAGTTTAGAGTTATTGCTATCCCTTTTGACGCTATTTGACCCGCTTCCTTGCGTGATGTTGTTTTGCGTCAAAATGATTCTTTGGGCTTGACCACCACTACCGTTTTCTAAAAAGACAGCATTCCCACTATTGAAATGAGTCCCTGACCCTTCTATATTCATGATACATCCGCTAATAAGGCAATCATTACATCCTATGACTCTTAGTTTTCCATCCACGGCGTTATCTTGGGACTGGAAACTCATAAAACAGTTGGTTAGGCGGAAATTTGGCGTGAAAAAAATACGAATGGCACGATGGCCATCCCGTAGGCGAGAACATTTCAAATTGCTTAATTGTGTTCGCCGTAGCGATGTCGTGCCCTCTGTACCAATCTGGAAACAAGCACATGATGGCTGATCCGCCCCCAAGGGACGTAAGATCTGAACATTGTCAATTGTCAAATCATTGCTGGTTGAATCGGGAGATATCTGAACAATTCCATCCGTGGGATTGGACAACCCATTATGCCAACTTTGCCCATTGGTGATTTGGATTTCATTACTCGCTCCATGGTAATATATATCCCTTCCTTGAACGGTATCAAAATAAAAGTTGCTCAGCGAAACCTTCCGTGATTTTTCCACCTCAAACGCATTGCCTTGACAAAGATGGATCTGAAGCCCCGACACCAAAATATCTTCTGCCACATTGCTGATGGAAACCCCCGACTGAATATTGTTGAACATGAGATCGGTCAAATTAATTTTCTTACTGTTATCGATAGAAATGACATTTGAACTGCTGTTGCCGTTTCCACGATAATGGATTCCCGATAGGATCATGCCGGTACATTGTCGGATGTCCAGCCCCAAACTGTCCGAATTGGTAATATTGACGTTCGTTATATTCACTCCATGGGGAACATTGGAACTTCCCGATCCTTTATGGACAAATATGGCACGGTAGCAGGTGGAATTCAAAGCAAATCCATCCACAGTAGCGTTTTGTTCTCCATCTAATTCTATGGCGTTCTGACCCGATGAGCCATCCCCAATATTTTCAAAAGTAAGATTATTAAATTTGTTTCGCTTTCCATTAAATGATGCTATGCCCCGTTTAGAGACGTTTTAACCTCAATATTTCCGATTGAATTATTTCGTGTTTTGTTCAGTCGAATTCCCAAGTCAATCGGCGAAGCGGATACGTTGCCACGTACGTTGGCATCCATGTAAATCCCATCGACCGTGGAATCATGAGAGTGTTGGTTTAAAACCATAAAATACGATATTGTCGAACCATAGTCATATGTCTTGGTATCTTGATAGACTCCGATATTGCGAAGTGTATTATTATTCGCCATGTTGCCACTTGACCCAGTAATTTGTATCGGAATTTTTCGGGGGGTTGTCTGTTGATTGGTATAGCCACAGTCCATAAGATAGCCGTTTTCAATCGAACAGTGTCGGCATTCATTCAGGATAAGAACATCCCCTTGGCATTCGGTGGCGTTGATATTTTCCACTCGATGAAATTCACAAATATCATCTCCGGATTGCGATCCATCGACGTAAATGGTTTTGTCCCCAATCTTACGGGCTCGGATATCGGTGACTAAATTACGTTTGCCCTGAATCCAGATCCCATAGTTTTCACAGCCCATCAAGAAGACATCGGATACTTGGATATTCCGCCCTTTGATGCGAATTCCTTGTTTTTGAATATAGCCATTGCTCATGTCCCCATTTTCATTAATATGAACATCCCGTACAATGGGGGCGTATTTATCACTTCCATCCACATTAATTCCTGAACCGATTTGGTTTAAAATCAAGAGGGAGTTCTGGGTATTATTGGAACAAAACAGATGGCTAAACGCACAATTGATCGTTGCTTGAATGGTAATCCCGTTCAGAGCACCCTGACACCCAATATCGATCAACGAACTATTTTGGGCTTGTTGGACATCAATACAAGAATTCGTATACGAAATACCGTCTCTACCGTCCACGGTAAGTGCCGAGATTGACATTGTACTGTGATTTCCCATCAGAATCACGTCCGTGTTATCATCTTCCACTTTTTGAATAATGGTCGCTCCACGACCTTCCCCGTGTACATGGACATTCGCTAACATATTGATGGCGTAGGATTCCCCCTCCTGTGTACTGACCGAAAATGTCCCTCCGCTTAGTTGGACTTGGCCACCACCCTCATTATTGACTTGATTGATGGCTTGTTGAATTTCCTCTTGATCATCCGTCCCATCACAGGTATAGTCGGCGTTGTCTTTGATATCTTGCGACATACTGGAGGACGCCACCGTGACGGACGACAACGACGCCCCCGCTGATATGTCGGGAATGAGATGTTCATAAATTTTCGCCGTGTTCCGATTGATGATTGAACTAACTGCCATATTCTTCTATATCCCAACGGCAAAAATAATTCACTGTCCTCCGTGCTTGAATATCTCCACCAATTTCCACGGATCATTGTTTATTTGTTGCTTATCGCTCTTGGTAATGAGTCCCAACTTGACCAAATCATCCAAATTGGGTTTCCGTCGGCCACCACCCCGTTTCTTATTGGTGGCGTCGGTTTTCTTGAGCCCCTTGAAATTTTCAAGGCTGTGATTTTGTAATGCTTTCTTCGATACCTGAGGGAAGACGAACAAATTCTTCTTCAAAAAGCGTCCAGAGAGGGAATACAAAGGATCACCGGATACATACCAAAATTCGTAACCTTTGGGACGTCGTACCAGATCTTTTGGTTGTAACGCAGAATTGAACCCACGACCGCCTTTGGCAAAGTGGTCTAAATCTCGTTGGATCTGAAGTTGTATCGCCCCACCGAGTGAATGGCCGACCGTGAAAATACATTCGCCTCGACCAAACCGTTCCAAGAATTGAGAGGTGGTTCGTAGATCTTTCTGGTACCGGTCGCTTTCGTTTAACCGATTGAACATGATCCGACGATCGGCTGTCAAATCGGTGACCGATTGAACCACGGTACCCCGATACCCAATGAGATAGACATCATTTTGACGGTCTTCATAGGCGGTAAAGGTTGGCGTCTGGAATCCTTGTACTTTTGCCCACCATTGGTTGATAATCTGGGGGCGTTCCTTTGGTTTTTGATAGGACGCTTGAGCCACTTGGAAAAAGGTGGAGGCATTCGGACTCTTACAGACTCGTGGTTTGCTTTCTTGCGTCGTATCAAAACCGGTGTCTGAGATATCTGCTGTCTGGTTTCTCTCTTGCTTCCGCTCTTTCTTGGCTTTGGCCGATTCAGTGACTTGATCAAATAATCCACGCAACGCTTCGTCCATGATTCTATATCAATGACATTCAGAAATTTTTTCCGTCAGGGGAATATAGAATGTCCCATTTGTTAGACAATGAAATACCGGTCACCATGAATCAAGACGCCTGTGAACAAGCATGGAACGGCAAACAGTGTATCTATGAGCAATACGATCCAGAAACAACCGACATCATGCCTCTGTGGTTGGTCGTCCATTGTACCAAGATCCCGAAAAAGGAAGACGTCCATAACTTGCTCTTACGCATATATAATCATGTGGAAATCCGGTGTGACCTGTTGGAGCGGAAAGAATTGATGTACATGGGGCGGTACAAGAGTCGTCTATGGTTCATGTTCCCCTATGTTCATTTGAATTACGACGATACCCAGAAATTGGCGTTGTCGCTTGAATTCTGTCTTCAAAACAAAGTCTGTCAGGAAGTGGAGAGTGTCTCGTTTAAAGACACTCGCCCCCTGTTCGGGGCTTGGATCTATGAGGAGAACGAAAAGCGGGTGCGTCGGTGTCCATTGCCCTGCTTCCGCTATTATCCGGTCTGGGTGTGTCCCCAGCCATTAAAAATCAGCCGAAGCAAACAATACGAAAAACAGTATTACTATCAGACCGAACGGCTGGGAGCCAAAGAAGAGCGGGAATTCCGGAGGTTTTCTTGTATCAACCGGCTGATGAGCCTGTATGCCCGTGAAGAACGGGAGCGGATCTCGTTGGTACGATAAAAGAAATAATAATGAAAATGAGATCATTATTATCAATCGTCGTCAAGAAGGAAGGGAACATCCGTTTCAAGGAATCCTCGCTGACTTAGCGTGTTTTCAATTCGCTGATAAGTAAATTTAAACCCACGTTCTTTGGAAGAACGGTATATCTCAATGCCATCCACTTTTTTCAGATCTCGTGTCACTTTGCTTTTGCTCAGGGGAAGATTTTCCCCTCGCCGGTATTGGTTCTTATACCATTCGGAGAGATCATCAAACAGCCCGTCATTACAAATGAAAACCTCTTCCTGTCCCTCATAGTTCGGTAAAAAGTGATCCAATAAGAATTTATCAATAATGGATGCGTTGGCCAGTTTGTTAGCCTTGTACGAATTTGTGATGGGGGCTTCTTTCTTAAAATCACAGTCACGTAAGTCAATAGACGTCAGGTGATCATAAATCAGGCGAATAAAGAGCGGATCATCCAGCAAATCGGTCACCGGAGCAAAAAATGCGGTATCATCGGCATGTTTCCTTGAGGTTTCAAAATCCACATATCGGCGATCGCCTTCTTCAATCTTGACCGGATTGTCGCTATTGGAACAGAACACAAACCGTCCAAAGAAATTCATGGGTTTCCGTACCCCACATTTGCGATTTATCCAGATCTTGTTGTATGTTGTAATCAACGATTTCAGTTGCCCCGACGCTTCGTGACCTTTCTTGTCGGTGATTTCATCTGCCACGATAAGCAACTTGTTTTCCAACGCTT
Source organism: Halocafeteria seosinensis (assembly GCA_001687465.1). Taxonomy (NCBI): domain Eukaryota; class Bigyra; order Bicosoecida; genus Halocafeteria; species Halocafeteria seosinensis. Next base: position 12,328 of record LVLI01000853.1, read on the forward strand.
CGTTAAACTCCCCCACGATATTTTCAATTTTGGATTGCGTGGTGGCATATTTGTCCCCTATGATCCGTCGCATAATCTCTTCAAACACCAAGTTCTTACCCGTGCCTTGCCCACCATGAAAAATAAGAGCCTTCAGACATTCTTCCTTCTTAGAAGGGCGTTGTAGGCAATGGCTCAACCATTTTTCAACATACCCCCGACATTCCTCCAATTTGGGGTCGTCGGTCTCTTCATCAAACCCCACCAAATTGGCCAAAATATCTCGGAAGCGTTGTAATCCTTGATGGTATTTCTTTCGCTTATCATCACTCATATCCACCAAGTAAAACGGCGTTGTCCATTCCGCTCGGAATCCTTCAAAGGTATTGATGTCGTTTTCTTGGACATTGTCGTCCGGATACGGCCAGAAATCAACATCCCGATACTGTGACCCAACATGGGCTTTCCAGTATTCAATGTTCTTCTTTCCTAAATAGGTGTAACTTTTGAGCAAATCATTCGGCTGAATGGTTGCTCCGTAATACCCACGATCCGGAAAATATTGTTGAACCTCTCCCGTGACCGAAATAAGCCGGAAGAATGTATCCATTAAGCGAAGCGTCAAGATCTGTTGGTACTGTTCAAATTCCTTATCCACCTCTTTGATTTTCTCCGATTTTTCAATGTTTTCCATGCTTTTTTCCAACTGTTTGATTTTATCATTACATTTCTTGATCTTCTTCTTACATTCCTGATCTAGACTGTCTCTTTCTTCTTGTTGGCTTTTCAATTCATTGTTAATTTCCTCTTTCTGTTCGGTGATCGCCTGATCTCTGTGGGTTTTCCAGCAACGGCCAATGATCCGTTCAATTTGCTCAATAATCTTCCGCTCATCATACGTTTTCTTGCGACGGGGATCAATGGACGATTGGTATCTCGGAATCCCTTCATCCATGGGCTTGTTGATGAATTCCACCAGTTCCATTTGGGTTTCCGAACGGATATATTCACTGACATCATGGGCAAACTCATCAATGGTTAAGCAACGATTTATTAAATATTGATCCAGTTTGTCTTTGGGATACAGAAAGCCATCGTGGCTAATGGACGCATTTCGCATCGGCAAACCACACCCCTCAAAATAGAGCAGGGTTAAAGCGACCACTCGGATTTCCAATTCTTGTAAGAAGTAACTCAACACCGAATAGTCCGTGACTTTTTTCTTCACTCCTTCCTTTTCCCGTTTCTGACTGATTATATTTCGGTACTTGTCCCAATCTTTTGGATTCTGTTTCTTGATGGCTCGTACAATCTCCCCCACGTTCTTCTGATAATCCTTGAATTCCCGTGGAATATCCCCCGATGTGAAATGATTCTCCAAATTGCCACCAAACAACGGAATGATGAACAACTCTTTGACCTGATCCTTGGTGAAATCCAACCGATCTTGATACTCTCGGCGAAGATTTTTGGGTTCTTGGACATACCGTTCTAGGATGGGGCAAATGGTCACATTGACACGCTTCGCCCACTCATAAAACATCGTGGGCATGGAATTGATGATATCAAAATCGTACTTAGATTCTCGGCAAATGGCATGGCGGAATCCTCGGTGTAAGAGCCCGACGGATTGGTTGCCCTGTGAATAAAACCGGCCGATTGGGGGCGTCGGCTGATAATACTGAATTTCTTTGTAGTTCCGTTGAATCCTCTCCATGACTTTCATCAGGGCTTGTAAATTATTTGAATTCGGGTCTTTGGATGTGGCGATCATCATCTTGACGATCTTGTCCTCATTACGGGGTTCGCCTAACGCCTGATAGAATTCATTGAAATCCAAATGTTCGTAAAAATCTTCCTGTTCAATCCTCTCCATCATCTCTTTGATATCCGTTCGCCCACATTCCATCCCTGATATCTTGCCGTTCTCGTCCAAGAACGCATTATTCTGAACGCTTGGGTCTTCCGACAACTCCTCCTCTTCGTCTTCGGATTCCTCTTCTTCGGATTCCTCTTCTGGTCTGGTTCGCCATTCATAATGATATTGTTTGTCGTAGCGATGAATACTGAAAAGTTGGATCAGTTCCAAGGAGGTATATTTGTCGGGATTCAAGCGACTTAATTGGTACTCTTCCTCTTCGGTATCATATGTCTGTTGGTAGATGTGGGTCAGTTGGTAAAATTTACTGCCCGACGCTTTGGAATAACAGCCATACATCGTCCAAGGATTACTAGATATAACTTTTTTATCCACCACGTCATGAACCGTGTTTTTGAACGGCAAGTGTTGCTGATCGTGGTAAAAAATATCAAAGAAATGTTCAACGACATAGTCTCGGATCCTATGCTGTGCTTGACGGCCACAGATGACATAGGGATAGATGATATGGAAGCCGTCTTTGATATTGCCTGAGGATGGTGTCGGATCCGGCTTTTCCATGACAAAGGCACTCAAAGGCTTGTCAAAATCCATGTCCAACACATGACGGATGGCACAGTTGTACAGTTGGACAATATTTTCCACATGTTGCTGGTTATACATGCGATCCTGATACTCGCTATTGAATTTGAAATCAATATCCACCACAATAATTTTGGTTTCCCTATTTCTTTCGGTCAAATAGGTTGGTTGCCGGTTTTCAAAGGCTCGTTGATCCACCAAACGATGTAATTCGGGGTATTTTTCTTCCGGAATGAGATAACTCCCTGTCGGGTTACAAAGGGATGTATGCGTCCATTCAAACTTTTGGTTTGATTTTGGGTCTTTTTTAACGTAAAACTGGCCTAGAAAGTCCTTTAGTTCTTGGTGGGTCTGGGTGGTCATCTCTTCTATACTAGGGCTATCAGTTTTATCTTTAAGCGAAAATCAACATACAGTTATGTTCTAAACTTAGTCCTCTAAGTTCCCTTCTTGTTGTTCTTTCAGTTGATAAATTTCTTGCTTCAACAAGCATTTCTTGGATCTCTTCTGATGCGACGTAAGAAAGGCTTTGGTGATTGGATGGCCACAGTATTGGCAATCCACTTTGTAGTTGTTTTTTTCTTTCCATTTTAGATAATATTCCCGACGCTGTTCCTGAACCGACTGGTATTCATTTTTAACTGGACGTCCCATGGGTTATATTCTATAGACACAAATTATTTTTAAGTCAATTTCTTTATGAAGAAAAACTTATGACACTTTTTTACCTCCAAAAATCGTACTTTCATTTCTGTCATAAGTGTCATACTACTATACAACCGTCAAATCCAGTAAATTTGTACTTTGTTAAAAATCGTATGACACTTATGACAGATGACACATCGATGTCAGCCGGTTGAGATTTAAGAAAATTAAAAAATAATTTTATTAATTATTAATAACAACCTACCTCCAAAAATTTCTGTCATTTCTGTCATAAGTGTCATACGATTATTAACAAAGTACAAATTTACAGGTATTGGTGGTTGTATAGAGGTATAAGGGTTATGACAGAAATGAAAGTACGATTTTCATTTCTGTCATCCATGACAGAAAAGTGTCATCGTACTTTTTTCAAAGGTACGATTTTTTGTGATGGGGGATATGAAAAATGTCTGAACCACATATATATGAACGAACCGAATCCATCCCTGAAGAAACGATTGGAAAAGGTGTATTATGACGAAGGAAATCTCTTCAGCAGGGATAAACTCTTTGAAATCGTTCAAGAGAAAGACATACCGGTAGGACGGGATGAATTAGAGCAATGGCTATCCAACCAATACCTCCATCAGATCACCAAACGACTCCCACCGAGTAGCAAAGGAACACGAAGCATGGTATCCAATGATGCCTTTAATGTTGTTGCGATGGATCTAGCGTCCATGGGCGATTTTACGTTCTTGGTGATGATTGATGTGTTTAGCCGGATGGCGTTTGTCCGAATTATCAAAAACAAGAACCAACGGACGGTCATCAACGGGATTGACCGCCTCTTAAAACAGATGCCAATGAAACCCAAGACCATCCTTAGCGACAATGGCGGTGAATTTACCAACCGTTCCTTACGGCAGAAACTCCAGAAACTGGACATCAAACAGATCTTCAGTATTCCATCCAATCCACAGTCCAATTCTATTGTGGAACGGTTCAACGGGACATTCAAGCGAATGTTACGAAAAGCCGATATGCTGTCCAAGAATATCACCCAGAAGTTGGTGGATGACTTGGTTCAAAATTACAATGAAATGAAACACGATACCACGGGCGTATCACCCAAGGACGCTTTGAAAGAAAAAAATACCGAGCAAGTCAAACAAAACAACGCTAGTCGGCGAATTCTGAACCTTCAGGGCGATCATGACAACCTAGAGAAGGGTGATACGGTCAGGACGGCTGTGCCACCCAAGACCTTTCAGAAAACCCCGATCACCTTTTCGCTTGAATTGTATGAAATCACAGCCGTCCAGCGTCCCAAAGAGAAGTCCAAGCCGATTGCTTATCGGCTGAAAGAGAAGGACTCCGGTAAGAGAGTCCGTGGGTTATGGGGTCGCCGAAATCTTCAGAAGATAGACAAAGTGGAAAACAAGGATAGGGTAACGGTTATGTTTGATGTGGAACGGATTTTGGACAGATTCACCAAGAAGGGCAAGAGATACCTGAAAGTCAAGTGGCGGAACTTTCCGGCCAAAGAAGCCACCATTGAACCCGAATCGGAAATACGAAATGACATGGGACGGAAGCAATTCAATGTCTTGTTGGATAATTTTCTTCAACGACAGAAGAAGAAAAAATGATCAGTCCTCTTCCACCCGAACGACTGAGAAGCCACGCAACCGGTGTGTGGCGAATCGCCGTGCTTGTGCCTTGGATTCTGCCTGTGTAATGATCTTTTTGTACAGGGGATCATGTCCTTGCCGATTCCGCTTTAGTATTACAAAGTATTGTTGTTTTGTCATATATAGTAGTATGCAGAGAAAGCAATTTCTAACAAAAGACGAAAAACTGGTATTAGACACCATCACGTTTGGCAACAACTGGAATCTAGCCGGATCGCAAAATGACCCCGATATTCTATGGTCTATGGATTACGATGCCAATGAATACTTAGACAGCCTCAATCTGGATCGTGTCGTTCGACTTTTTGGACAAAAAGTCAAAAAACTCAGCAAGATGGACGGGGTGTATTTAGGCGATGTCAAGACACAGATCGGAGACCATAAGGTGCGGTGGTCAAAAGACCAAATCATACAAGGCAAACAGGGCTCTGACTTGACGCTCAAGTCCCAACTCCAACACAGAGACGTCTTTTTCAAAATAGATGTTTTAGCATGGTTGCCCCAAAACGGAAGTTTCCATGAATTCACCAACACATTGTTTTACAAGCGATCTACGCCCAAGAAAGACATGATAGCCAATATCAAAGAAGAGGCGGAACAGTTGAAGCGGGATGGGGAACTGTATAAGTCGCTCAAGCGGTGGTATTCCTATTATAGGTTGAAAAACAAGCCGACCCAATACAAGAAGATCCGAGAGGTCTTGAACCAACCTGTCTTGGGGATTTTACATCAGATACGGGAAGGTTTAGAGTCATTGATCTTTTTGTTAGAAAACCATAAACTGACCATCAACAATATGCGGTTTCAGACGGATCTAGCCGGATTTAAAGAGATGTTGTGGCATATTTCCCAATCATTACGTAGTCAGAAAGTCAAGCAGATGCTTCAATGGCTGGATAAGCCCTCGTTGAATGTATTGATACAATTGCGAGACAATATACAAAAAGCCTTGACGAATCAAACCAAGGCGTATATAGATTGATCATTTTTTTCCTATGACAATATATAGAAAGACATGCCGAAGAAAAACGGGAAGTTGAGCAAATCCGAAAGCAAAAAGTTGCTAGGCCAAGTGGTCGATCGGGTCGCCCAAGAAGGCGATGATATGAAAGATAGTTTTATGCAGGCGGTCGGCCACTTAGCCGACCAAGGATTAAAAGGGGGCGGATTCGACGGGTTTGTAGAAGGGTTGGTCGGCGGAGGTCAATCCGGTGGATCAAGCGGTGGAGGAACGGCAAAGTCAATCGGTAAGGTCGGAAACAAACTGGCGAACGTTGGCACGATGGGACTGTGGGGTTCTGGTCAATCCGGTGGATCAAGCGGTGGAGGGACGGCAAAGTCAATCGGTAAGGTCGGAAACAAACTGGCGAACGTCGGTACGATGGGCTTATGGGGATCCGGTCAATCCGGTGGAGGATCAGATGGCCGTGAATCCCGTGGCCAGTTGGTTCGCCGTGTGATGGATGAGAAGGGATTATCCTTGCCTCAGGCGTCCAAATACGTCAAGGACAACAATTTGTATGTCCCCGAGGGACAACGCAAGAAAGGATCAGGCAAATCCGGTGGTAAATCGGGGGGCATTCGAATCCTCGGGTAATACATTCAAGTCAAAAAATCAATGACTTGAAAAACTTTGCGAATGGACACCCCTTTAGTTTTCATTCTTCAAAGAGATAATCCGGCAACCAACAACTTTGTGGATTGATGACGTATTTGGGATGTGCTGATATCAGACACGACGAACCGGTTTCATTCTTGATCTTCTTCACCGCTCCTTTGGTATCAATGTTGGCGTAATTCTGACTAAAGTATCGGAAGGCGTGATTGGACATCATTTTCGGCCAAATTAGGTAATAATCGGACTCGGTGAGGATAAGGCGTGTGGAGTGGCTGTTTGTGATGTTGTGGAAGATACAGATGAGTGAGATATTCTCTTGTCGGCCTCGTTCGGCCAAGACATTCATCAGATGAAGGATTCGTTTATAGTTTTCGTCGTTGAAGAAATCGTCAAAGATGACTAAACAGTCCTTAAAATCGCTAATTTCGGGAATATGATCTGATTCGTCGCTAAATTTCTCGGTGGGAATACGGTGAATTCGGTCGTACCCTAATTCTTTCTTGATGGTCGGATCGTATTCTTTGGACGAAATTAAATACACTTCATTTTTGGGGCACAGGACTTTATAATTGTTCGCCCAATTACAGGCACATGTGGTCTTGCCACTTCCCCGCTTTCCCGCACAGTACAGGATGAATCCACGTTTTTTGACTTGGCGTGGCAACGGACTGAAGAAATAATCGCCCGACAGATTGACTTGGGCATCATCTTTGGACGGCGGGGCTTGTTCCATGTCTTCCACATGTAAATTGACGAACATATCGGGGATATTTCGGCTGTTCTGTAACTTTTGGACGACGGCAATGGATTCTTGCGACGAATATTCGGAACTGGTGTAAAGTTTTGGCATATACCCTATAGAAAGAATTTTGTTGTACAAAAAGTCAAAACACTATACTATTATAGACTGATTTTGGGGGCAACGTATTATTTTTGGGCTCCCCAGTATATAAAGAATGCCTAGCACCAAATTCTATACCAAGGAAGGCCAAGAATTCACCCATCATTTCCAAAAACAGACCTCTGATGAATCTCCTGATCCGGATTATGTCTATATAGATCTGGCCATCATCAATCATAAACACGACAAAACCATGTTCGACAACAATCCGCCTTGTAAATTCAGTGAGGTGTCCAATACCCCCATCCTGAATAATCCATCGGAATATAAACTGGCTGTCAAGAAATTCAGTTTGGACGGCATTACCAAAGCACTGCCTATCTTCCATTTCATGACCCGAAACAATAGTCAAACCGATGGTATTTACGAGATTACCTTAGAAGTCAATAAAGATCCCAATTACGTCTCCACGGTGCCGGTTCAGTTTTCGTCCCAACGAGCCGATCTTTCCGCTCCCCAACAAACCTCCATCGGGGATGAATTTTATCAAATTTACTCCATTCAGCATCTCATACGTCTCTTTAACGAAGCCATTAAAACGGCATTTGACAATATCTATACCACTCAAGGCTTCAGTCAAAAAATTAATGCCAATGGATATCCGTTTCTTGACTATGATCCGGACATTAATCGTGTTGTTGTCTATGCCCCGACCGCCGGTTTTGGGGATGTCAATAAGTTAAGTGGGGAGACATGGCGTCTGTTTTTTAACCAGAGTGCCTACAACGTATTCAGCAATTTACCGTATTATTATGAACAACGCAGTAATTTGGGAGCCAACGGTCAATTTCAAATAGATTTCAATGCCAATCGGGGGCGGAATGTTGCTTCCATCAACCCTCTCTATGGAGCGGGAGGAGGCAACAGTGCCACCTATTACAAAATCACGCAAGAGTTTGATTCGCTCGGGCATGATTGGAGTCCGGTGGAAAGTATTGTCGTGGAAGGAAACAATCTAAATATCGCCCCCGCCGTTCAGACCGCTCCGATCGAATATGGCAATTCCAAACACGGCAATCTGGGGCAAGTGGCTCGGGATCATAGTCAAAATATCATCTCGGAATTTACCATCGACAAAGCCAACCCATGTGCTTGGCAACAAAACCTCCTGTTCATCGCCAACGAATACACCTTCCTGAGTATCTATAGTACCGATCACAAACCCTTGCGGGAAATCCGTACCAAATTTTATTATCGTGACCGATACAGTAGTGAATTAGTCCCCTTGGATCTTCCGTCGCAGAGTACCGCCCATCTAGGATTACTGTTTCAAAAACGATCCGTGGAAGAGAGATAAATAAGATAACCCCGTTCCACTATAGGATATCTGATTTTTTTTGTGTCGGGGATATAGAGAAAAGATGAGCCTGATTCAAAATGACCAGTTCCGCCCAAAAGTGTATGTTGATCAGATGGACACCGTCAAAAATACCGACCCGAAAGTAAAGACCATGAGTTCGGTACAGAACTACAATAGTTTCAATCAAGATTTCAGTTCCTCGAGCGCTAAAGGACTGCAATTTCAGATAGACCCTCCATCGTACTCAACTGTGACACGGCGTGATATGCGAATCGCCAGTCACATGGACTATAGAATTCGTTTTACAGCAAACGGGCAGATCGCCGGCAACACTCGGTTGCTCAGTCCCCAATTGTTTGCGTTACGTGACCACCCCATGCAAAGAGCCTTTCAGAACGTCCGAGCCACCATAAACAATGAACTCGTGTCGGTCGACCTAGAAGAGCAACTACAACAGCAAAATCTTATGGCCTATGACGAAAACACGGTCAATACATACAATACAACCTCCAATGTGGATATGGGAATCTTATCGTACAACGACGCCCGTGATAGCAATAGTACTCCATTGGCCGGTTACAAGAATATGACCCTTGGGACACAGCATGTCCCCGATGGGGCGTTTCCCTTTGTAGGGTTGATTAATCCAAGCAACCCCCAAGGAAATCCCCTCCAAAGCGGGGATACATATACAACCAATGGAGGCGTCACATTAACGGCTCGCAATTCAAACGGAGGCAACCCCAATATCCATGGCAATGCGGTGAATTTGGAAAATACAAGTGGGCCAATTAGTAATAACGACTATTTTGATGTCGTGGTTCGGTATTACGTGGAAGCCACGCCGTGGATTAGCCCTCTTTTATACAATGGCACCAACGGCTCTCAGACCGAAGGCCTTTGGAATATCAAGCAGTTGCGTATCAACTGTGATTTAACCTCCACGCCGAAACTCATGCGAAATGATAGTGGGCTTCCCGTCGGAGGCAATAATTTACAGATTACGTCAGAAGATTTTCATGGAAACAAACCGTTTTGGGACGCCCAATTACATTATCAGACCATGGAAGCCCCGTATCGGTACCAACTGTCGGATGTCAATACACTTCCCATGTATCGCTATGAAAACAACCAAAAAATCCATTCGGTGAATCTTACGCCTCGTTCCACCACCACCGTTCAATCCAATGAAATCCAAGTCGGCGAAATTCCGGACTTTCTGGTCGTTGGGGCTCGTCCGCCTCGGGATCAAATCACTCCCCGAGATGCTGATTTTCATTTCGTCCCGCAATCGCTGAGTATTCGTGTGGGCAATCAGACCAATATTTTAACCACATTTTCGCAATCTGACCTGTACAGTATCTGTTCCAAGTATATCCCCATTGGCTGGGACACCTTCCGAGGTCGGGGGTTGGCACATAACGGTGATCCAATCCCCCTTGTATCCAGTTGTATACCGCTAAAAATGGGTGAGGACGTTGAATTGGCTCCGGGCCTCGCAGCTGGAGTCAATACCCACACAAATATTCGGGTCTCTATGACGGTGCTCAATCAGTCCAATAACACGTATTCGTCTGTGGAACTGAACGTCAATCAGATTGAACCGCAATTCTTGTATAATAGCAAGGGTACAAGCCAAGTTTTCTGGGGCTTTTTAACGATGACGGATGTGCTCGACGCTGCACAGTGGCCGGAACAAAAGAGCCCCGATCGGGCAATCGGTGGCCGAAAGAAAGCCAAGAGTTTGATGGATTCACTTGGCCACGGTGTGAGTAAAATCGGCAACAAAGTGGCGAATAAGGCCATTGATAAAGCCACCGATCAAGCGGTTGGCAAACTGACCGGCCTCAAGTAAATCAGTCTTTTTTTGAAATGATGTTGAATTCATTTCAAATTTTGTTGGGGAAAGAGATATAGAGCAAAAAATGGCAGAGCAAGAGAAACCCTCATGGTATCAACGCAATCGGGCGAAGGTCTTGGAGAAACTCAAGCAACGGGTTACCTGTGATCATTGCGGACGCCCCGTGACGCAAAGTCAGATTTATAATCACAAAAAGACCCACCTGTGTCAATATGGCTATCGCAAACCGAGACGAGATCGCAAATATGAAAGCAATGCCGAGAAAGTCCGCTCGTACTACCACCAAAAAGGACGGGTGTCCTGTCAATATTGCGGACGCACCGTGTCCGGCTGGTATTTACCCAAACACCAACGGACGAAAATCTGTCGGAAACACCAAACCTAAGTTGCCGTAAGTTCTTTCGTTCCGCTAAAATTTCTAGAGAGATTATAGAAGAATGATTTACGTCTTACGACTCGTGGAAGACAAATACTATGTTGGGTATTCCAAAGATCGGCAAACCATGGAAAAACGACTAGATAAGCACTTTGAAGGCACGGCCTCGGCTTGGACACATTATTACACGCCGGTGGCTCATGAAGAAACACTTGATGGCGATTATTTTGACGAAGAAAACATGACCTTACGGTACATGGCCGAACACGGTATAGATAACGTCCGTGGTGGATCATTTTGTACCATTTTTCTGTCTGATTTTGATCGGCAACGAGCCAAGCATACCTTACGATCCATTGCCCAAAGTTGCTTCTATTGTGGCTCCAATCAACATTTTGCTATGGAATGTCATGTGGGAACATCCCCACAACCCAACCCATGTAAGAACTGTGGGGCGAAATACCGCCATTGTCGTCTGTTCAATGGTCGCTATATCAATTATGATTTGCTTCCCTGTGAGACCTGTGGAAGTCCGCTGTAATAATGAAACAAAGTCATTATTATATTCGGCTTATTCCCTGAATTTGGAATACACAGTCTCTTGAGTACCCACCGAATGACCCATTATGGTGGCGATTTCCTTGCGTTTCTGATTGACGAAACTCTGATCCACCTCTTTATTGACTTTGCGTTGTTCCAAATCCTCTAGAAAGGAAGCGACATAGGTCTGTCGTAACATCTGTGTGCCACAGCCAATGGTCGCTTTGAGTGTGTCCGAAAACCACCGGCTGTTGTGGGGTGTCTCTTTCTTGTTCAGGGACTTGGGCATGAACAAATCGCCATCTCCCAAACCGGCTTTCTTCAGATAGTTTCGGATGATATATTGGAGTTCCCGATTGTGGATATCCACGGTATGTGTTCCGTAACTGTTGCTCGTTTTATGATCTCGGCAGACGATTTGCCAATTTTTCAAATCCAGCCAATTGCCGGTGCTTGGGTAATCGCCATTGGAACTGATGCGGAGTGTGAAAATCTCTTGGCCACGGATGGGTGGGAGAAACCGATAGATGGCGATGACCACATACTGTTTCCACTTGACCAATTTGAATGGCTTATTGTCACTTTCACGCTGTTTGAGATTCTTTTTCAATTCTTCAAATTTGTTGATCAGATCCTTGGGCAAAATCCGATTTCGGATCTCTTCGTCCGTTGGCTCTCGGTATTCATTGGCGTTGGATTCCGTTCCCTTGGCTTTGAAATAGAACTTGCGAATCAAATCTAGTACCGTTTCAATTTCCTCTTGTTTGTCGTCCGAACAGTTGGCTTTGATGATTTCCACCGCCACCAACACGGAGCGGAAGAAGGTGGCGACCGTGTTGTCCGATGTATTGACTTGAATCCACACACAGATCTCGTTGCGTTTGTCGTATAAGAGATCCACCAAATCGTCAAAAGAGTCGCCCCATTGGTCATTGAGTACCTCTGACACGACTTTTCTGACCTTGTAGAAATATTGTTTGCCAGATTGCGGTTTTCGCCCTTCGCATAACTTGTTTTTGATTTGCTCTTCCATGTCGTTCTCTTTATCTTCAAGAATGTGTTTTCCATGTACATCATTGGTATTTAAAGTGGCATCTAAAAGGTTTTTATAATTTTGCTCCATGTTAATTAAGGCACGTTTACCGACGCATGGGTATTCCAATTCTGTAACCATTTCCCAATTATCCCACCCACCGTGTTTCCGAATAAATTGGTATACTGGCAAGTTATGTTGTTTTGATTCAGGATTCACACAGTTGTGTTTGTGTGTTAACTTTCGGTGATTAAAATTAGTCGTACTTCCTACGTATATGTCTGTGACCGATTTATCCTTACATTGTATCTTGTAAACTACACCATTAATATAATCGGCTCCCATGTTCTTACTTCCTATAATCGTACAATCAGTTTTTTTTCTAAGTGGTTTTTCGTAAAAAGCATAAGGAAACTTAGAACTCAGTCCATTCTATAGTGGTATTCTCTTTTGGTTTATACACGGGGTCGCCATCCGAATCTGTCTCAAGAAAAAAGACTTCGTTCTCTAAAACATAAGGATGACACTGTTGGCAGAAAAAAAACACCGCATCCACTTCTTCGTATTTGATTCCATCCACATAGAAATCATTGTCTTCGGATTCTGTATCGCTATTTTCCGAAATAAATCGGACGATGATATCATGTAAAGAATCGGAATGGAATGGATTCCCACAACACTGACAATTATATTCCGGTTCTTTCGGCTGTAATTCCACGGCGACCATGTCAGGAACGGTAATAAGTGGAATAAAATCAGGAGGATTCATATATACTTTGTCCAAAAAAAAATTTAAATCTTTTTTTATTCAATCATTTTTTTGTTTCTTTCTTTTCTTTCTTGCCATACGAAGAAATCAATTTATCAATTTGCTTTTGGGTGTCCTCGGCCAATCCATCATGCATTTCGGACGGCAGGGACTGTTTGTTGGCTTCAATAACCTGTTGTACCATCCTCGGGTTATCCTCTTGGATCTGTTTTAATAGATATGCCAGTTTTCGTTTGATAAAGATATCATAGACCTTATTGATTCGCTCTTGGATTTCCGGCGTGTCTCGGCCGATGCTATCCTTTAGTTTAAGGATTATCTTGCCTAGCGTATCATTGTCCTGATATTTGGCCTCTTTCAAGAGGGTCTCTCGGCTGATTTTGGTCAGGTCTTCCTCTAGTATTTCCGGTGGGTGACTCATCCTATATATTGGGATGAATCATAAATTTTATATTACGTACGAACCTCATTCTTTATCTAAAAGAAACAATATAATGCCATCATCATATCTCGTAACCATCTGGGGCAATGGTGGTTTGCTGTCGCAGTGCGTCTCAGATTGGGATCGTAACCCTCTGATGGCTTAGATTCTTGATAATGAGAATGATCCGTGAAACAATAGACATCATAGAAATAAGTAGGGGCTTCATTATCTTTCTGGTTGTTTTGTTCCAAAAAAGACTGAAATAGGTTGTCACGGTATTTGGAATGACGCATTAGATCCAGAAAGGAGGGGTCTTTTCCATGGTCAAACCAATAGTCTTTCCGTGGTAGAATCATCGCCATAATCAAAAAATATTTTAAATCACCGGCTGGTTCTTTTGTTACATCCATGAAACCAAAGTCTTGGAGTGTGAATGTAAGATGGTCGTATATGATATGATTTTCTGTAACAACAAAAACATGGTAGGTAGGATGGTAAAAAACGGAAAAGAATTTATCAAATTCAAACCGACGCCGTACCTGTATTCGTCTGATGGATTGATACATTTCATTCTCCATCTCGTCGGTTAATCTTAACTCCCTATCATCAGGGTCTTTTAAATCGACATGAAAAAACAACCCTTCTTTCGGCTGTTTATAGATCGTCCGAATCATAAAATCATGGTCTAAAGGATCATTAAGGGCAACTTTCAGAGGTGATGGTGGGGCATATTCTTTTGTATCTGTCATTTCCTATATACCATTCGGGTAAAACATTTTTATCCGAAATAAACTCAGGGAACATACAGAACTTAGGCCGTGGATGATCCACAAAAGCAAACGATTTCAAAATAGAGTTCGTAACTAAAATCACAGTCATCCACGTCCTGTTCGGCTAGATCTTCCGCCATATTCTGAAATTCCTCCAATTCGGCCTGAGAACTGACAACATCCTCGCACATATGTGTGGATTCGCCACCGCCTTGGAAAAACGTCACTTTATAGCATGAAACTTGGATACTCGTTCCCATCACCATGGTCTATATTCGGTGGGGCGAAAAATCTAAATTAACAGAGTCTATATCTAGCGATAAAAGCCCCATTTCTCTTCATAAAGGACTCCAATTCGTCTGGAGACATTTCCATATCCATGGCGGTGGCTAGATCTTCCCACACATCGTCATAATCCGGTTCAAATTCATCCGCTTCAAAGAGTGTCAATGTTCTATCGTCCTGAAGTCCTCGGCAAGGACCCCTCCCTAGTTTGGTTAGATCATATCCCATTCCCTCCAAGACATTTCCACTGAGCAAACAGACATAGTTACGTATTCCCATTTTCTATATGCCTAGTGGCAAAAAAATTTCTATACCTAAGTCTGATCTGTGTAGAATTTTAGTCGCCAGTCATAAGCCTAAAATGTAAAAAGGTGGTACAGGCACAAACTGGGTCGTCGTCATAAATGAAAAACTCTTTTTGTTCTTTCTTTTTGAATATGGCACAACCATTTCCATCCAACTCAACATCATTGGCCATGACATGAAGCGGATGCGAGATATAATATTGTTTGCCTACGCCAAAAACAAGCCTTATATTTTTATCGGATGGTATTGCGTTCAACGCTCTCTGGATGGCCGGAGCATCGTCGGTCTGTCCGTCGCCAAAGGTTCCAAAATTATCCA
Organism: Halocafeteria seosinensis; assembly: GCA_001687465.1. Lineage (NCBI taxonomy): Eukaryota > Bigyra > Bicosoecida > Halocafeteria > Halocafeteria seosinensis. The sequence continues at coordinate 27,608 of LVLI01000853.1, forward strand.
CATAAAGGGTCTGCTTCTTACTTTCACCCGTTGCGTTGTGAGAATCGGCGTAAAAAGAATCGTTCACAGGTGGTCTGTCTCTCAGTTTCTGGTTATACACTTCAACTATATCGGAATTTTTGTATAAATGATAAAACAACTTTTGCTGATTGGTTTTATCCAAACTTTCCTCAATGATTTGTCGTAAATTCTTGCGTTCATGTAAAAAAGCGGTATATTCTCCATTTTCCGAATCCACCGCATCATCGCCCATATCAAAAGTTCCTATTTTTTCTAGTGCTTTACGGATACCGACTTCTTTTACTATCTCCATCTATATACCCCACCCGATAAAAAATTTTTCTATATACCTTCCCTTCCGGTCGCCACCCAAGAAAATCGTACATCTGATGTCGGTAAATTTCTTACATGATGTTACATGGTTCTTTCTTACTATGTTTTTCCCTTTTATATGCTTCATCTCGCATACGTGATGATTCATATTCCATATGATAGTCATGATGTTTTTCAGCGATATGCTGTTTGTGCATGGAGAAGGTACATTTTCCCCCACACCCCTTGTCGTCAGGAATCGTGGCAATCTTGATGTGATCTGTGGGTACTTGATTCCATAACAAGTTATACTTGTCGGAGAACTCTTGAGCCTCTTCGCCTGATCTTGGCCATATAAGTTTTGAACCACCTTCCAATATATAATACTCTTGTACATTAAATACCATTCCATCACACTTCCTTAATTGACGACACAGATTATCAATGACACGTACCTTCATCCTGTCGTATTCAGCCATATCGATTAGCCTTTCCGTGGGTTTTGATTCCTCATAATAAATAATCTTATCTGCCTTATCTGCTAGGCTTGTTTTTCCCTTATCTGCTAGGTTTGCTTTCCCCACATGTCTTCCATGATTTTGGGCAGAAAAACTTCCTAATGCTATCTCCATATATATACCCACCGGATAAAAAATTTTTCTATATACCTTCCGGTCGCCACCCTAGAAAATCGTACATCTGACTTTTGTACGATAGAGAGATAGGCGGACACCTCCGGCGAAGGAAACAATCGTGACCACTAGACATCGTGTTCCCGTTGTGGGTACGCAGGGTACGCCGGAGTGTCTTGTCAGGGTGGATATCCGGCCACCTCTCCACGGGTGGGGCG
>LVLI01000857.1:0-24658 GCA_001687465.1 Halocafeteria seosinensis
ACCACTCAAGTTTGTCGTATGTCCCCATGAAAACAGTAACGCTCCGTAGGACCGTGTTCTCAGACATTCCGTCGCGATTATGCACTACGTTCATACTCCGAGGAAGCACCTTGGGTTCCCCCGGAACGTCTCCGGGTACCTGGGACAGTACCTCCAAAGCAGCATCAGAAAAGTTGAAGTACACGATCTGTGTCACGCTTTTTGTCACGGTTCCGAACGCCACCGTAAAACGAAGAGGAGTACTAAACTGCACTAAGTCCTGATTTGTCGGTACTGAAGCTTGCAGATCCAATATATGCGACAAATTACTCCGTAGAGGAAGCGTTACGTTGTACTTCATTTCCCAGCAAGAGTGTGCGTCCGGTTCAGACGAGCAGGACGAGTTTTGGACCATCTCACTACTAATATCCATAAGATCCACAATAGAATAGGGATAATCACTAAAGCACCCAACAAACCAGTTGTAATTGGATTGCTGGCCCTGGTTGTTAGTTTCCCCACATGAGAGAGAGAAAGACGAGGCGCCAGTCTCCAAACCAGCTAACGTTATGGTAAAGGCGGCCACGGTATCGGGTAATAGGGTAAGCCCAGAGTGTTCGATCACATCTATTGAAATCATCGTATTCCAACGCTCCTTAATCTCCAAACGAAAGTGCTTTATTCCATCTGACGGTGTAGGCGAAAGCAGGTTCGATGTCGTAGGAGAGGATGTTTTGATAGCAGTGCCGGTAGCCCTACCTGTATCGGTAACAAATTCCGTAGGGCTCCCAGTAGCTAGAGCAGCGGAGCTAGATGTCGATGTAAGCCTCGTTGCAGGAGTTGATGTAGTAGTCAGCGCAGGAGTTAAGGAACGTGTGTGGCTGACCAAACGTGTAGGCGTGCTCGTGTATGTTGCCCTGGACGTCGTACTCGTTGCCGAAGCAGTGTTAGATGCAGATTCTGTTGCACGGGGTGTAGCAGTCAACCAAGAAGAGGGTGATATAGAAACTGAAGGTGTGTGACTCGACGTCCTCACCTCCGTATTGGTGGAGGAGTGCGAGTGTGTACACGTGGGGGTTGGCGACACAGTGCCGGTGTTTGACAACGCTGCGACTGTTGACGCAGCGGAACCGCTTTGAGAGACAGTGGTTGATGAAGTACCCGTAAAAGAATACGTGAACGTAGGTGTCATGGTAGTTGTCGATGTAGCTGTGAAGGCTGACGTAGTCGAGCTACTTCCAGAGGCCGTGACTGATGAAGTACCCATGACGGTACGTCTAGAAGAGGGTGTGTATGTAGGCGAGGTAATTGGAGTCGCCGTAGTTGTCCAGGAAGCCGTGGTCGTTGAGGTAGGGTCACAACTTGTGGAAGATCTTGTTGAGGTCGGTGTGGCTGTTTCTGTGGGCGACGGTGTCGGGCAAGTTTTAGATGATGGCGAAACCATTGCTGTTATTGTAGCGTTGAAGCTTGCTGGAGTGGTGGGGGGCATTGTTGACGTTGGTGTAACCATTGCTGTGCCCGTCGTGGTGGGACTTGCTGAAGCCGCGGGAGTCGACGTCACTGATGGTGAACTTGTCACGGATACTGTGGGCGACGGATCCTGCAGAGTGGAATAAGACATTCCAATCATGGGTAGTTGGTTCCCCGTCGTAAGCGTGTCAAACTGCTCATTGGCTTCTTGCAACTCATGAGGGGCAGCCCACACTGCTTTCTTTTTAAACAAGCATTGTGGCTGCCTTGGAGGTCCACCCCCTGTCTCTTTCGGGCACCACTCTTTGACTAAAAATGGTTCTTTGATATCGTTCACGGGAAGCTCGTTGGCGAACTCGAAGTGTGCATCGGACGAAACATTTGAAAAACCAATCACTAACAAGTACGTTCCATCTGCCGTCAGTCTGGGCAAAGGAGCTTCCAGCGAATGGAATCGCTTATCGCTATCCCCACGAAAGTCACCATATGCCAGTAGCTTAACGAAGTGAGGCAGCTCCGAAGCAGTAGGGCTTTGGCACTCCATACCATCAGACTCGTACATTGCAATCGTATACTCTGTGATGCCTCCACCTGGCTCGCCACTTATCAAGCCAACAAGGTCGAAATCCTCCTCTACTGTAATGTGATAACCGAACCAAACACTTTCCCCCTCGGAGACTCCCTCCACTCTGGCATTGCCAAACAGCGCAAATGGACGTAATGTGACGTTTGCGTCCGTAGCAGTGGCTACTACGGTCCACTGAAGCGCCAGAACCATCAACGCCGCGGCCACTGCCGACCGGGCGCTGCAGGGTCGCGAAATCACTTTCATCTTTTCTGTACATTGCGGATCCTGCATGCAATACCTTTCCTCGACGAACATGGTATGCGATTCCTTTGCTAAACATCGTTTAAAGGAGATTCCATTGTGTACGACCTAGCCAACTGATGGCCATACAGCGTACATGGTCGGCCCAAGCAAAGCAAAGCCAAAGAGCAATTGTCAACTAACTCGGCACCCTTCCAACTATAAGGGCGAGAAAGAAGTCTGTCGTGTTTGTATGCGGGCGGGTCCGCCTACCTGTTGATGTTGAAGTCTTCTGGTTTCGGACCGGAAAAAAGAAAAACACAAAAAGTACTTCGGGCGGACGAAGCGGGTGCGTGTATTCGGGCCGAATTTGCGGACTTATGTGACACTGGACATACAAGTTGATACAACAGTGTATGGGTGTATTCAACTTCAACTGTAGGTAGCAAGTGCCCGTTAACCGATCTCTCCTCATATCACTGTATTGTGCATTGTAGTAAATGCAATCACTTGCGCAGCTTCCTACAATTGCTCCGCTGCACCGCACCAAACAGCTTAGGCGCAGTAAACGACCGGATCTTTTGCGGTGGCCAAGTCGGAATTTAGCAAGTACCATACACCTATATACCCGTATAAGAGGTAGTCTAGTCTCAGCAGTGCACAAGTGTATTTACAGTGAACGAGGTATTCCCACGTCTGGGCACACAGACTGTAGCTGGCTCATACAGTACAGTGTAGTCGTACTTGCAGCAGCGCCGTGCGGTCAACTCAAGCGGTTCCTTTTTCCGGTGTACATGGTCTAGTGCGTACTCTCTTCAACATGCTACTTCTGGTTTCTTCATGGATTCCTCTTGGCGGTGCAGCGATATTACCATTGCTATCGGGAGTTATCGGACGTGCTTTCGCGGGTTTACCTATGTATTTCCTGGGCTCGCTTCAATGGGAAAAGTCCCATCAGTCTGCTCGAAGTCGAAGCTATCCGCCCTGTGTACAAGCTGCATCCCGGGATTCCTGGCTGATAGCTCTATTCATATTGTCGCTGTGTTGTACATCAGCGGACGCAAACTCGCGAGATCTACGATCCGCCATCATGAAGGGAGATGAGCAATGCTTTCACTATACCCTGGCCAACAACTTGTTTAAGCTGAATTGCAGTGTGTTGGTATGGGGAGATCATGATTATGGAAATGAAGATTACATATCGTTGGGTATAAATGAGATATTCGACGGTGGCCGTCGTTATGGTAACTACATTGACTTAGACGGAGTTCATGGTTTCACAGGCTTGTTTAAAATGAAGTCTACTGTCCAATCGTTTGAACAAGCCCCAGCCATCCAGAACCTTGATATCAGGAATGGAATTACCACAGGTGGGGCTGGCTTTTTTGTGCAACAAAGTCAAAAGTTTTTTATCATAGAGTCATGTAGTTCATCAGGTGATATTGACTCTTGGGGGGGTGGTATATGCGGCTACAGAGCTGGTTGGGTTGGTCAAGTGAAAATATCGAATTCATATTCTACGGGAAACGTGAAGGGCCAGAGAGCAGGTGGTATTGCAGGAGACGAAATAGCGCACAACAACGGTATTGTCAATATCACAAATTGTTATTCGACAGGCGATATCAAAGGGCGATTGGCAGGTGGCATTTCTGGAGCCTCCGCTGGCTTTTTTGATGGGCAAGTATACATCACCCGTTCCTATTCAAAAGGAAACGTCCTTAACACCGCCGATGGCAGCGGTGGTGTTGTGGGTGGGTCCGCTGCAATGGAGAACGGATTTGTGTACGTAAAGGAATGTTATAGTTTGGGACAAGTAGAGGCCGATAGCAGTGGTGATATTGCTGGTAGTGGGGGTACAGATGACTTGGGAGGAGAAGTACACATTATAGACTGTTATACTCGCGGGGACATTAGGGGAGCAACGTCAGGAGGAGTTACAGGCGGGAAAACAGGAGGGTCTGCACGGGATGTTTATATTACCAATGTATACGCATCTGGTGCAGTCACCGGTCTTAATGCTGGCGGCATCATAGGCCATATACGCAGAGATTCAAGTGGTACACTTCAAGTGAACTATACGGTATACAATGGCGATGGCGAGCCACAAATATCATTAGTTGGACTTGACGAGAACACAGCCGAGACCACACCGCTCTTCGCGACAGGAAATTCCGATGACTTGGATGAAATACGTGGTACCCTTTATCACGTCGAAGGAGTACAAAAATGGGCTGACGACGTATGGGCTATAGATGAAAGTAGCGATGACGGCAGAGAGAATCTCCCTCTCCTGAAGTTTCAACCACCGAGCGCTACTCCCTCACCTTCTGTAACGTCTACGACAACGAGCACAAAAACACCTACAGGTAGCTTAACAACTTCTTCATCGCCAAGTTTCACACCATCACCCACGAGAACGTCAACACCAACTAGCACATTATCGGCAACTATCACTGCTACGGTTAGTTCAAGTCAGGCTTCCACTTCTACTCCGTCGTCTTCCCAGACTGAAACATTGACTCAAACTGCAAGCATCACGTCTACTCCAATACCTAGTCAAAGCCGCACTCAGCGTAGCACAGTTTCCTCAACTCACTTAGTGGAAACGCCTGCTCCTACCTTTATTCCCACGGCCACTTCTACCCCGACAGAAGACCCAAAGTCTTCTCCCTCACGGAAATCATCCGATCCATATCTCTGGATTACACTACCCGTGCAAAAGGTAAAGCGAGCGGTAAAAGGCTGATACCTCTGCAAGGGGTTGCGTGTTGGAGTCATGCTTCTGCTCTAACCCACTATGCAGAACCTTCGGTTAGCAAATTTAACCAATGCACTGATAGATGGGCCATAACTCAGCGGTATACCGCTCCCAGTGAGAGACACAATACAGTAATTGAGCGACACTCAGGCCAGTTTCACAGGTATTTAGCAGTCGCCGGCGGATAGGAATAGACGTTTTGTATCTCGGTTTGTTAGTATTCAACTAGAGTAGCTGAAACAATCTGGATATATTCCTAGAATTTTTTTCTAAAAGTCACCTCTCTCTTTCTTAAGTGTAGGCTATTTGCTGGTATTCTTGGCTACTCTAAAGTAGCTTGTCGTCAATCGGAAGTTTTCCAACTAGAAGGACTTGCTCTACTGATATAAGTCGCCGCAATTCCCGATCAAAACGCTTTATTGCATATTTGCCAGAAATCGACAGACAGTATTCACTCGAGTCTTTGGAGTTCTTCTTAGCCTCAGTTTGATTGACGACTTGTCGCTTAGCTGTGAACTTGGTTGACTCAACGCCGAAGAGAGACACAATGCCAGCGTATCGTAGCTCCCCCGAAATGGAGGATGTTGCACACAGTCCCACACCGTCGCAGCTTCTCTGTTCCCATCTTTCTAAATTGCAGGAAGACAAGCGCCACGTGGACGTTGCACTTCACATTCCGGGTTGTGTGTATTATATTCATAAGGTACGTTGATTTTCATACGAAAGTTTTGGCAGGCATCAAGAGGGAATATACTAACTTTTGCTTTTGGGTCTACTGACAACAGGCCGTATTGGATCAGTCTGACTTTTTTCGAGCACTTGTCCTAAGTGATGGACACAACGAAAAGCAGAATCACGCGGGACCAGACTGGAAGGATTCAACGAGTGACAGCCCACTCTTGTTCGAAGCCCAACAACGATCGGCAAAGCGGTATCGATTGAACACCCAAGTATCTGAGGATGACGATACAACTCTAGATGGTGCTGCAGGGGCGTCCGAGATCGAGGTATCATTACCTAAGGCAGATGATATTGGGGCCAAATTGTCGGGTGTACAAGTTGAAAAGTGGTCAAACAATGGAATGGTACACATTAAACTTACCCCGTGCTCTCGACCCACGGAAACTAACCCTTTGAACGACGATGATGCTTCTCCAGAGAATGAGTATATCACGCTCGCTAAAAGAGTGGCTAGTAAGCGGGGAGAAGTGACTACAACAGGCTTGAAGAAATTCGTCGACTCTCTATACTCGCGACCGCTGAGACTCAACGACTCAATTCTTCCTGAATGTTTGGGCACCGCCCTGTACCTTTCCCATCAACCTTTTATAGATTCCTGTGTACAGTACATCTTTGACACGGTTGACCAAGATAGCTGTATGGAATGGCTTCTCTTCGCAACAGCTTACGATTTAGGAGATGCCAACTCAGAGATCATTAACACTTGCTTCAGCATTCTTCGCCGCTGCCCTACAGTTAAAATGATGAGTCATATTGGCATACCGATGAGTTTTGGACTTATAGGGGAAGACTATTTCTGGGTAGAGACCGAGTCAAAGCGGGTAGAAATGCTGGAAGAACTGCTACAGAGCTACCGCTCCGCAATAAAGGAAGTGTTCTCCGAGTTTGAGGTTGGGGATCCGCAAATGTTTGACTGTATGGATATCCTATTCTCCCACACAGATGCCTCCTCGCACGGTACCCCTCTCACAAGGACAATTGACGTCCACGGTACTTTCGAGGTGCAGCAAACGAGTGGATGGATATTGCCTTACAACGAGCACCTGGAAGCACGGCTGTACGAATATTTGAAGGATTTTCGCGAAACTCGACGTGGCGCTAACAATCGAACCGTCCGATACCAAGAAATAGTGGGTTTATTTCTGAAGAAAATCCGGGAACTAACGGTACTTCCACCGAAGGTTGCTGAGCTACTCGAAGAAATAGCGGAGCAGCAGTGCATGGCAATCCAAGATACCGAGAATATAGCTAAGAAAAAGAGCTCTAGGGTGAATTTGTGTAGTTACTCCGACGAAAACTATCCCAATTATGTAGACATGATGCCACTCGAAGCTCCTCCGTCCGACCTGGACAAGTGGAGACAGGAATGGTGGGAAACGGAAGACTTCAAACAAAGGAAGCATATTCCTGATGTTCATCATTACCCTCTATCACAATATGATACTGTCCCCATTGTGTTTTCGCTGAAGCGATCACTCAGATGCTTACTGGACGTGACAGTTGCCACTATGCCCCTAATACGCTGGGAGAATTTAAGCACGGATGAGTTGGATACAGCAGCTACCGGGCACCTCTTAACTCGGGAATCAGTTCAGGCCATTCAATCACAGAAGAGTAGTATTCGAAAGAAACTTGAGTATGCGGCAGATAAAGGTGTAGAAACTTTTGCGGAAGTGAATAGAGGAGCAGACACTCCTCGTGACGTTAAGGAAACCGACATTCGTTATTGTAGATTTGGGGTGGAAATCGATGGTATTTTTACAGGCACGGAGGATCACAATTTCCCTGAATACATGACGCACAAACTGAGTCGCTACCACGAATATCTTGGTGCGATTTGGTGTCTTGAACTGACCAGACGACTGGACGATGAGGATGGGGAATCGGTATCTTTGCATCTCAGAAGAAAGTCCGCATCTGTCAACCGCGGAGTTGACGGAGAGTATATTGAAAAACGCGAAAGGATAAAGTTCAAATTTGGCATTCGTGCTATGACGGGAGCTGGTTGCCCCTGTACAGAAAGCATTTATGGAAGGTCTAACAACGGAAGGTAGGAAATCCTTGGTATCGTACGCTCTTGAATTTACAGCTTCACTTTGAAATAACTGTCTTGCAGAATTTTTACTCCAGAGACTTCCAAATGGGGATGGCAGTCAATTTGCGAAATAAGACGACTTCGCGATAAAAAGTTCTGGCATGACGGCGATAAACTGAGGCTTGTCGTTACCCTAGAGCCAATGTAACTGACGATTACAGGCAAACCAATTAGCAACCTGGGACATGGCCCGCCCGTATACTGAGTTCTTGCTGGTACCCCGTGAAGCGACCCTGCCACAAAACTCACGTAGTATATGGTTCTTTGTATCCTCGAATAATATACATGTTCCAGCAGCAGTTGCCTGAAAGTTACGCGCGATTCGGCGATTCCTCACTGGGTGCAAGACGCCAATCATTCCGTTGCCCCGCTGAGGTCGACGAAAAGAATGACGTGTCTGATGCAATGCATCGTCGCTAAAGGTTAAAGAGGAATTTTGGTCCGTGTTTGTTGGAGTCTGGCTTCTCAAACATATCATATGGTGGAACCAGAATTCCTTTTTTCCTGGACAAGGAGAATTGGCCGGTACAGTTGAAGTGTGTTAATATACAGGTGTGTCTTTCGACAAGACGGGGTCTGAATTATACAAAGGGGGAAAAGAGCGTGGAAATAGAATTCATTTGATACCCTACACTGGTGTATAATAAATCATGTCCTCTTCCTCAACGGCTGCAAAAGACAACAATGTGTCTGTGGATGGCGGTATGAGCACGTATGATGGTGTGTATTCATCAGCCACACAGGAGCAAAAAGCCCATGGCGGCAACGACTCCAATGGACAAACGAATTCAGGAGAATCCTTGTCAGGAACGACAGAAAGCGCCATGGCAGCAGTGGAATCGATGCCCCAGTCTCTGGCTTCAGGCGAAGCAAATGGAAGTCAAAGTGAAGTGGGACATACGAAACCGGAAACAACCGATTCGCAGGCTCCGGGTAGCTCTTCGTCCGATGCAGTGGCTACCATCTCCTCCGCGTCGGAGAAGCATGGCTCAGTAGGTGTCAACGACACTCCTTTGGAGAATGCGCAGTCGGAGTCTGCTTCGTCTAGCGTTGCCAAAACAGCGCCCAAGGGGGATGACTTTTCGTCGAGCTCCCTTTCCGTCACAACATCATCGTCACATGCAACTACTGAGTCGGGAGCTTCCGATTCTTTCGCTCTGAGCACGGCTAGTGCTACAACTGCTACTGTCTCGTCTACTACAAGTATGGAAAGCATTGCTCCTACTGTTCATCAAGTCAGCGCTGTCTCAACTGAAACCACTTCATTGCCCTCGTCTACGGCGGAAGCAGCGCGTACAACAGAAGCAACATGCTCCAATACCTCTCATGAGACTGTTCAGGTGGTAGCGTCATCGTCAGCAGTAACATGTGGGGAGCAGTCCGATTCTGCAAACACTGCTGTCTGCAGCAAAAATGTCAGTCAGACAGTTCCAGGTGGAGAAAAATCGGATACATCAAATACGGCTGTCTGCACTGAGACACTCAGTCAGACAGTTACAAGTGGAGGAAAATCGGATGCTGCAAACACTTCTGTCTGCACTGAGACAGTCATGAACTCTAGCATCACTAGCAATGCAACTCACTCGGAAGGAGAAACTGCACAGAACGGAGGAAGCGGCGTCACTAGCGAGGGTACCGGCACTGTTGTCAACACCAAGGACGGTGAAAGAATGGAGCAACAACTGGCCAATAATGCTGAAGTGCAAGCTGACGACTCTACCGAACTAGTCGCGCAATCTTTAGGAGTTACACAGTCTCGGCTCTCTGAGCGGAGCATAGCACATACTGTTACTGTACCCACAGGGGAAGTAACACATAGCAAAACTGCATCGTCCGTGACTGATAGCGTTTCTGCTTCATTGGGCGGGACTGTAGACGCTGCCTTCTCCACTATCTCTGGTACCACTCTGCCAGAGCAAGTACCCACCTCAACTGACAAGACGAAGACATCCGCAGCTTGCGTAAGTGAAACTATCGATGCCTCAATGGACGATGCTCCATCTCACCGGCTAGTGGCTACTACCAACGCAATAGCCTCTACGTCCACTGGTACAACAGTACCCTCAGGGCCTATAGGTTCTGCCACAAGTTCGACGCATTCGTCAACCGTGCCGACTATCATGTCCCAAAACGAAACGAAAGGAGCGACCTTAAGTTTGGCTCCGTCTGCAACAACGTCCATCACCGCGCAGAGTACCTCACGATCAACCGACGAATCGTCTGCAAGCGCCGGATACCACACCACGGCCTCAAATGCAAGCGTCACAAGTCAACAACCAAATGCGTCCAAAGACGACAAACAACGGTCGAAACCTCGCAGCGATGTTCACAGGATCGGATCGTATGGCCGGGCGGTTTTAAAGCACGCAATGGGCAACCCAGAAACCCTACAACAGTTTGTAGAAGATTGTGGACCAAAAGTGGAGGCAATCTCGGACGCTCTTACACTTTTTGATGTAACTGGTGTGTCGCGTGTCGACGTGTATAAGAATACATCAGCTGCCTTGATCAAGGAATTGAAAGGTAAGCATCTGCCGCTAGAATTGACACTAGGAATCAGTTAATCGTTAAGGCTCTGCTCTTACTAACTGCTCAGATCGACTCGATATGCTAGATCCGAAGAGACTGGAACTGCTGTATAGCTACACACTCAAGTTTTCTCAGGCATCGCCTGTTCTCTACCCTCTTCTGGCAGCATTGGTAGAAAAGTTTCCCAATCAATGGGAGGAGGACATAAAGCGCAAAAAATTATTCGGGTTTCCTGAGGTTTGTGCTTTTTCTGCAACGTGCAGCAATAGGCCCTCTCTTGTAACGCCGTGCTTGTGGATGCACCCTTACAGATGCTTCCTCCTGATAAACGGCTGAAGGTTTGGTCTTCCGATCCGCAGCTGCTAAGTCACTTTCTAAACGACGTTGTCGAACAATATGTTAATGGGACGAGCCAGATTTCGCATCACTTTGATCTGTGCCCTATGACCAATGACAAGAGCAGAAGGTAAGCCAGTGGCATGCACCGAAGCAAGTATTCGTTTGAGTTTCACTGGTTGCCATTCCTTATTAACGAACAGCAAACCTCGAGCTCAGGAAAACCTGAATAAAATCATCGACGCGATTGGGGAAAATTTTGATCTGTACCAGCTAGTATGCAAATGGTTGATACTGAAATACCGGTCAACTCAGAATCCAGTCTTCTTGATGGTTCGTGTTGACCTATATGCCGCACTGATGGAAAAGGAGGAAAAATTGGCCAAACGAGATAAGGAGGCTACGGCGAGTACAGAAAATCGGAATACTTTGCAAGCCGTAACTAAGATTGTTAATCAAGACCCCTATGCCAAATTGCTCAAGGAACTCATTTCAACTGTCTGTGCCCGTGATACTCAAAATGAACCAGGAGGGAGTCGTGCAAACGCTAAAATACAAAACTGCGCTTGCGAGGTAGCTGAATGTCTTAAGCGGTATCGCAACGCGCTTGCGAAAGCAGTAAATCGTCGACGACAAGATGTCCACGATGCAGTGAATGCAAGACAAAGCGCTCCCTCTGCTGCTGCTGCAAGGAAACGAGTGCCGAAGAGATGGCGTGGAAAGAAACTGTGCACGTTGAAAGAGGCTTTGACATCCTGTCAAGAACGACTTGAGAAAGAAGACCAGCGGATGAACGAGTTTACGGACCCTCCATGGAAAAAGTATCCTAGTATCAAAAACAACTATTTGCAACAAATCTCCCGCCCGATGTATCTCAAGGAGATGAGGCAAAGGATAGGTTCAGGCGAATATAAATCACTAGATGACATGGAGACTGATGTCAACTTGATGGTGGACAACTGCAGACATTTTATTACATTCAGCAATGGAGATCAGAAATTTATTCGAATGGCCGAGAAAATGAGGGAGGCATTTGCTAAGGAAAGGAGAAAAGTTGAACCACTTTTCGAGCAATATTGCAGGATGATGGAGGAAGAAACGGGGGAGCATCCTTTAAATCAATCCAGCACCGCCGATGAGGGGATATCCATAGGAACGCCCGAGGAGGAAGCCGCAAAGGACACCCAATGTGAGGAATTTCTATCATTTCAAACGGCGATCAACCTTCTTTCGGAACCACGATTCCAAATTTGCATCTCTAGAGCGCTGTATAGCCGGATATTTTACTGCAGCGAGCACAGCATTCCTCCAAGTGAAGATTATCAATGCATTGTGTTGCTGTCGGTGGCACAGAGACACTCCCAGAAGCAATGGGTTTTGACAATGGAGACGCAGTTCCGGAACAACCAACCTCCACCTGTTTTGAAGGAAGATTGGTGTGCTAGCAACAATGTAGAAAAAGCAAGACTCCTTGAAGCTACCATAGCTTCGGAAGCTTTCCTCGGTTTGAACTCTGTGCTCCTTAATGTGGAGCCCAGCAATCACCAGAAAAACCAATCTTACTCGGATATCCTTCAGGAAAGTTTGACTTATTTGTCTAGAAGCTCGCATCTAGGTCTTTGTTTAGCCCTTCAGGTGTTCCATACCAGCACTGGCCAGAAAGTCCCCGTAGACATGCGGGTCAAAGCGGTAGAGATCGGTGTCCCTGTCTTAACAAAGCCTCTGCTAGAATCTTTAAGCACCCTTGACGGTCTTCCGTCAGACCTGTTTTCGACGTTGACGGACCTGAGCTCTAAGCTGCAGTTTGAGACATTTGAAGAGTTGTCTCAACAAGGATTGCTCAATTTCAAACAATGCGTAAATGAGCAGTCCAGTGAACCTAAATGTCCGATTCAATGTATGGACTTTTGTGTTCTCGTCACCACTGTAATGGATGTAATTTGGTGTTTTTCTCTCAAAGTTGCCAAAAGATCTCAGCAACTATCGGGAAGCAACGTTGGAGCCTTGGAGTTCGGTTCTAAGGACCGTGTCATGTGGATATTGGAGGATTGGTTTCCACGACTGATGCTGGTTTCTCGACTCTTGGGATCATACAAGTTTGCATTTTCTATACCGTGGAGGACGGTATGTCTGCCGTTGGTTCACTATTCTTTCGGGGTTTTGTTGTCATATCTTCTCAAGCACAAAGTGAGTTTTATATGTAGAATCTTGTCGTGAAATTAAATGTGCTGTGATGTATGGTAATTGTTTAAACCCTGCAGCTCTTGAAAGATGATGAAGCTGGCCGACTCTTGCACAGGGCTTTGTGGACTCTCGGTGCTCGCAAAGGAAGGCTCGTAAAGCTGTGGAATACGAGTATGTTCGATGATACCCGAGCAGTGTACGATAACATTTGTTGCAGTAAGTAGATTTCCCGCTTTGTTTGGCAGCTACAATCAGCAGTTTGACTCCGTTTATTGCTCCCCGCAACCAGATTATCTGCGCGACTTCGATCGATCAGCGCACGGACTTCCACCGGCTTACCTTCACTCCGCCGTGATGACTCCTTGGGGGCAAGAGCTAAAGTATAAGACACCGGGGAATGAAAGTCGCCGAAGTCTTACTTCAGGTACACCGAGAGGTTTAAGGACGTTTAGTCCCATGAATGATGGCACAAGAAACAGCGCTTCCAAGAGGGCGCCTCCTATGAACGATGACCAGGGTTCCAAGAAACCCCGGCTCTGAGTTGAAAAACAAGACTGAAGAAAGAGCAACCTACAAGCAGACAATTTCCCCAATATATGCTAGCTCGTATATTCTGTTTCGATTGGGTTTAAGCGCGTAAAAGCAATTAATGGCATTTTGTTAAGCCTTTCCGGCGTTTTGCATAGCTTCCAACATTGTTGCACCTATTTGAGCAGGCGATTTGGCAACCTGAACACCGGCATCCTCCAAAGCTTTTATCTTTTCATTTGCACCGCCTTTACCACCGGCAATGATGGCACCAGCGTGTCCCATACGACGTCCTGGTGGTGCAGTAAGTCCTGCAATGAAGCCGACAACGGGCTTCTTCGGGTCACCGTGCTGCTGCAGCCATTCAGCAGCTTCCTCTTCGGCCTGGCCACCAATCTCACCAATCATAACAATTCCTTCCGTTTCTGGGTCATTCGTAAACCGTTCTAAGCAATCAACAAAACTCGTTCCATTGAATGGATCTCCTCCGATACCAACACAAGTACTCTGGCCCAACCCAACGCCTGTTGTTTGGGCAACAGCTTCATATGTAAGAGTACCCGATCGAGATACAATTCCTATCTTTCCTTTCTTGTGGATGTATCCTGGCATAATGCCCATCTTACATTCATCCGGCTTGATGATACCCGGGCAGTTTGGTCCAATTAACCGAGTTTTATTTTGTGTTTTCAATGCTTGCTTGACACGGACCATATCTTGCTGCGGAATTCCTTCCGTAATGCAAACCACTAGCGGTATCTCAGCTTCAATCGATTCCATAATCGCTCCAGCTGCTACGGGCGGCGGAACAAACAAGACACTAGCATTGGCTCCACCATTCTTCATACCCTGTAGATGGAGGAAACGACAGACATTTTCCAACTAATTAATGCAATGTCAAAAGTTTCTGGGATCGCGACTAGTCAGTCTTCGCCCAAAAAAAGAAACAAACACAGGCTCACGAAAACAGACGCAGACCAGAGAGCGAGCCAGCAGAATCGCCGGGTTACATGCTACTTTCATCAGACACACGCACTTACGTCTTGAACGGAGCCAAAAACGGGAAGACCTAAATGCGTTTCTCCAGCGCGCTTGGGGTTGGTTCCTCCGACCAAGTCGGTGCCATATTCAATCATTTGCTCAGAGTGGAATGTACCCTGCAGAAACCATTCATGATGCAAGATTAATGTACCTTCCTTTTATCCAATATAGAGGGTGTATACAGCAGCTATCCGAGCAAAAACTTTGCTCCGGGGGGCAAATTTCCCCTTTGAAAACTACAAAAGCACCAGGATACAATCCATAGGGAACTTTCGGGGGACGCCCTATTCCAGGGGAAGATGTTCTCGCTGAAGCACGTCAAGAGCAGAGCCTCCAGCGCGTCTAATTTCCACCTACCTGTTTTCCTGTGAAGCCTTGCACAAGCACTTTTGTGTGTTTATTGACCCATACTCGCGGTTCTTCGCCTTGCGGGTAGAGATCTTTCTGTTCAATGGACGAAAAACAGGCTCGTCCCGTGGGGATTTTCGAGGCCTTATGCAGCGTCTGCACAGGTCTCGTTTGCTTCAAAATGCGCTGCAACATTGTCCTGGACGTCAGAGTTAACCGCTACTGTACTCAAAAAGGCGTATCATCGGCTATAATCAACCAATATCCTCGCTAAGGTATCTTGGCTCGATTGAATTCCTGCCGACACGACAATCTTTTCTGATACATTACAATGAATACAACAATCTTTTCGCAGACGTTGGTCGAACTTCAACTTCAAGCGGCGGCGAAAATTCATCAGCAGGAGCATGCTGCATGCATCTTCGGATACAATGGTAGGTAAATTGTCAATTCAAGTTTAGGCGGGGAATGGAGCAACGTCGCTCCATTTTCCCAATGGACCATGGTAGAAGGATCCACGCCCAACTTCACAAAGTTGGATTTCCGGGCGGATTTCCCGGAAATCCGGGCTCGTATTCAAAACGACGGGAAAGATGGCAGAGAGTGCATGTTTCAGTTTGTTGTCACTCTGCATTTCTAACAGCTCGGTACTGTATCTATGTTAGCTGTGTGGAGCGTACAAAGCACGTAATTTGGTGGAAGGAGCAAAGTTCAACTTGGCCTGGAATTACCGTTAACCAAGCTTATCTTACGTAAAGCTCTGCTGTTAATTCCATAGCAGCAACATTAACAGGTTAGAGAGAGGAGAAGGTAGAAAAATAAGCAGGAGGAAAGATGACTAACGTACAGCCGACATTTCGCTTAGAACCGACAGAGGAAAACAGATTCCGTCCTTCGGCCGTGCGAGATATTTGTGAACAAGTGGTCAAACAACATTTAGAAGGCAAGCAATGGGATCCCGAAGAAGAAACAGTATGGACAGCACAAATTACAGACGATGTGAAGGCCAAAGTTAAAGGTGCGTGTACCTCGATTGCAGTCAACTCCATCTTGAGGGGACAAGCACCGAATTTTTTGTTGCTATGCAGCATTGAAAATTCCCCGATATAAAATTGTAGTCCAAGCTGCACTCGGACAGAAGCGAAAGCAAGGTGCACGTGTAGCCTCGAGATGTTTATGGGATATCAATACGGATAACTATGCGAGTTACTCATTCGAAAACGTAAGTCCACGACACTGCTCATAAGGGCAACATTTACTCATCAGGGTATTTCATTTTACTCTTCCGCTTTTTGTAAGCTCAGTCTTCTATATGGTGCACTGTTATGGTGTTTGCTTGCTACTGTGAATAGAAGGATATCGAAACAATTCTTCTGCCCTGACAACGGACGATTGACTTCAGCGCTTGTAAGAGTGTTATTCACAGGCGCATAGGTTGTGAGTGTGCAGCGTTACGAATAGCGGGTGTGAACCTAGATAAGAGTGCTAGCGAACATTTCGCCAAGTCGTTGTCGTAGGATGCCAGGTTTCTCGTTCCATACATTGAAGTCCAAAGCGAATACAACTCTACGTCTCCTTTCTTTACTTCTTCGGCCAAACACCCTCCACTCTCTCTGGTTCGGCAGGGTGACGTTTCCTTCTGGGGATGGGGCTTGAACACTTCCCATGGCTACTGACGTCTACACAAACGCACCGTGTACCGGTGGGGTAGGGTAGTAGCAGTAGTAGTGCGTGTGAGTTTGGGGTACGTGGTCTTGAAGTTGAGGCTGGCGAAACGGTTGGTGAACGTCAATACAGAAGGACGGGGATCCCAGGCAAAACAGGATTAGCACACTCCATTGTGGGTTGCTATATGATTTATTCACGGGAGTGCATCATTTGGCACTGTTCGCTCCTGTTCACTTCTTGTCTATAGTGGCCAGTTTTGAACAGGTTGGGTGCAAAGTTGTAGGATCCCATACTGACAAATTGTTGGCACACGAATTGCGAATTTCCCTGGTGATTCATTTTGCCTTGGATTTGGTTGGACTGATTTGCGCAGGACCCTTGGTGTTATCTTACGAGGCCCGTTCCTGCAATCAAGATGAACGTTTCTCAATCAAGTCGGGCTACGAGTCCGAAGCCGGGATCCCACGATCTGTTCGGCGTAGACTATGAGAAGATAACCAAGGAAACTCCCACTTTTATTGCCTCCCAAAGGCGACAGAAGGTGGCGGAGAAGAAGGAGGATGCTAGTTCGGGAGACTCCAGCAGTTTACAAACTTCCGACTTGATGTCGGGGAGAACCAAGGCCTCGTTTGTACGGAAATCAGACGGCAAAGGATTCAACATTGCCGGTGGTACGCCTAAGGCGTCAACTTCGGGGAGCGAATTTCGCACTGTTCGAGGAGGGATGGTGCATACGGATACGTCGCAACCACCTCCCACGGGTGTCACGAGTAGAACAGCTCGCTCCACGGGGCAAAAGAAAACAGACTTGCAAACGGAGACAGGAAGCAAGAGTGTCCGAGAAGAGGATAGAGGGTTCGACGAATCGGACGAGGAATCGGATGAAGGTGGTAAAAAAAAGAAGAAAGACGACAAACTGAAAGAAGTAGACGTCGACTTAACACCAGAAGAGAAAATTTTAGCCCGAAGAAGACGGGAACGCTTAATCGAAATCCAGAATAAGTTAACGGCGAACAAAAAAGTCGAAGCCACGGATACTAAGAGACATGGGTTAGTATGCAAATTAAGAAACTCTCATACGCTAGCAGTGATACGCTGCCAGTACGCTCGGGACGGAAATCATATCCTTACGGGTTCCTATGATAGGAAAGCGATCGTGTGGGATATCAAGCATCAAAAGCTGAAACGCGTATACAGAGGCCACAACGATATGATTAACGACGTCCAATTTAGTCCGGATAGGAGAAATGCCATGGTAGCGACAGTATCATCAGATAGTACTTGCAAAATTTGGGACAAGAAGACAGGAAAATGTAAAGTTACACTTTCTGGTGAGCACCGATTTGCTGTCTATACCCTGTCATGGTCCCCCGACGG
This sequence comes from Halocafeteria seosinensis, assembly GCA_001687465.1. Taxonomy (NCBI): domain Eukaryota; class Bigyra; order Bicosoecida; genus Halocafeteria; species Halocafeteria seosinensis. The sequence goes on from LVLI01000857.1 coordinate 17,863, forward strand.
AAAGCTTTTAGCCACTGCGGGAGAAGATAGAGACATTGTGGTGTGGAATCTGGAGTTAATCCTGGAAGCGAAGGCCAAAGAGCGACGACAGCGGCGAGAAGCGGAAGGCGCACAAGCAGCGGAGGCAGAGGACGAGGACGAAACCATTCTGGACGAGGATTTCGTGAAAAATAAAATGTTTGGCTCGCCATCGAACGTACACGGTGGGTTATTCGTTTCAAATGGGTGTCCAGCTTTTGTCTCGGTTAGGAGATGTGTTATCACGTTTGCAGGGCACACGGGACCGATACGCCGCATCGCGTTTTTCCAGAAAGGAACGCATATTATTTCCTGTGGAGACGATGCAACAATAAAATTCTGGAAACTAAACGTCAGCCGAGGTGAGTGACATTTATTTTAATAGGAGACGATCTAGTAGTTTGACTCCGATATTAACACTCAGGTGGTGGTGGAACTGTCGAAAGGACATTAACGAGCCACACTTCTGCGGTCTTGGATATAGCGCTAAACAAGGACGAGACGAGACTTGCCAGTGCCAGTCGTGATGGAACTGTGAGAATCTGGTGGACCCGGAGCGGAGTCTGCTCTAGAACACTATTTGGTCACCAGGGGTAAGACGGCGAATGGAATGAATTGCCATGTGTCATGTCAACACCTATTTTCAAACGCTAATTCGTTTTGATCAGGACGGTTTATGCGGTTGCATTCACGCCAGAGGAAAACGGACGTCGCGTTATATCAGGAAGCCATGATCTAAGTTGCATTGTTTGGGAGACTGAAACTGGTCTTCCTTTGCAGAGAATGCTGAACATTCACAAGTCCTACATTCTAGGTATAAGCGTCCGCCACGATGGGCTCCAATTTGCATCGGCTTCAGGAGATCGAACGATCGGGATTTGGAGAGCCTTAGCACCAACCCGTTGGGATAGAGTAAGAATGTTGCTTTGACATGTCTTCTGGTTCTTCTTTATGGTTCGGAATCACCGTGGTGCAGTTTCGCGATGGGATACAAAATGCGGCTACTTCACTTGTGCAGTCTATCACGGATTCTCTTGGAGTGGCACGAGAAGATTGATTACCGTAGAGACAGCGTAGACGCGTATTCTCTACATGATGTTCAATGAGAAAATGAGAATGTACGCCTCAACAGCTTTAAGTGGGTGCATGGCGTCGGACCTCACTTGTTCCTAACAACGTAGCCCGCAACAACAATTCAATGGAGCCCACTTATTCCTTAGCGCTTTGCTCTCATGTGCTTCCGCAATTACATGTATTCAGAGACTCGGAACTCTTCATCTCCCGAATAATAAATCAAATACACACAGAATCGCCTACATTCGTTTTGCGTATTACGAAGAGGTACCAACGTTGCATCATCCGTCCGAAACTTGAGGATACTTGACGAAACGTCTTCAGCCGATGGCAACCTCCAAGAGAGAGAGAGCAACTAGAGCTGCTGGTACACAATCGAAGAGCGTCAGAATGCGCCAATCCCTGATCAGCCATCAAACTATCTGATTATCACCCGATTCTAATAGAATTGACGGCACTGACCGCGAGAACGTAAGAACTGCCCCCATCGGATCGGATGCATATTCCCCAAAATATTTTACTTCACGCTAGCGGCATTGTATTATGATACTCAGTTGTACCAATTATGTTGATAGGATTCAGTTTCCATTCACCCGAGCACCATGGTTCGCGGACCATCGGGGGACACACACAAATGTGACAGCAGGGGGACCGATTCGGGACCTTGGCTTGCTGAGCTTAACCGCATTTTGACATCATGTAATGCATTCACTATCCAATAATGCTTTACCGATGCACTCCGAACGTCAATACACTCTAGGGATCACCATCACCAATTAGTGTCCCTACAACCAGAGTCGAGGAGCTCGAGATCCTATCTTCCGCGTTTATTGCGCCAGCAGACAACAGAAATCGGACTCCTTCACTTCCAAATGAAGCTGAGCAACGTCTACAACGTTGCATTGCTTCCTCGCGGAGTAGAGTGACTCTACCTACACCTATTGTGTAGTCAAAAACGACACTGTGCTTTTCGGTTGATTTATAATACTCTGTTCATTGATTCATGTACAGTGAATAATGTTTCCGATGGCCATCCAGTCGATTTTGAAGGACTGGCTCGCAACTCCTAGAAACCGCAGCCAGGAAGAAACACTTCTGGCCATCGGGTTAAATATCAGAAATGCCGCAGTTGGTTTAGAAACTTAAGACCTGCTGCTTCGGTACAATGCCCGAAAAGCACCGCCGCAACTTCTGTCAAGCATCTCTCTGCAAGCGGAACAAATGAGAATCCGCTACGCAATTCGAATCCTCTGACTGATATCGTCGAGGAACCACGATTGGCGTCCTTCCTACATAGCAGAAACTGTCGCCCTTACGGTTTGCCGAACTTCGTGTGGGGGGCGATGTAGCGGTGGAAGTTGGACGCCCAGTGTTGGAAGAACTCGTACCGGTAGTACTTGTTTTTGTTGCTGAGCTTTTCCTACCAAGACTCCCAGTGTTGGAAGAACTCATGGTGTTTCTTGGACTTCCGGTTGCTGAGGCTTTCCTGGGAGTCGAAGTCGGAGAGGCTGAAGAGCTTGCGATTTGGATAAGTCGGATTGGAAGATCGACCTCGTTTCTATTACTATTGCTTGCACCAGAACTCCAAACGTCGTCGGCCTATCTTTACATTCCCTCAATAGTGGTACATCGCCCCGAATTTCCGCCAAGTTTCCAGAAGTGCCCTTAGATCCAGTGGACAATTTAGTGCCGACACCTAATCCCACCAATGTACCACCACTTTAGTCATTATACACTGAATATTTCACACCGATAATTCCAGTTGCTTCCCTAGCTATATGTCCTATCATTCCACCCGTATGGATTCCCGTGACTACACCGGAAGCGTAGGAATTCGAGATGAGGACGTCACCGCTAGGGTGACTTAACTGAACCCCCGTATTAAAAGCCAGTTATGGTACCTCATGCACCATCACCATTGATAACGCCTCGTGTATAGCAATCAGAATGTGTACTTCTCCCGCATAGTCTGCAGTATCAGATCCACTGATTCCACCGCTAGATCCCGCCGAAACGTCCCCGAGACTAAAGCATGTCTACAAATCCATCTGCATCACTGCCTGCAGTACCACCACCGAAGTGTCCATAATTTTCCCTGTCGAATAAAATAAGACCGGGAGATAAAGACACGTCCATGCGTCCATACATGTACCCACTGATGCCACCTGCCTTCATCCATGGCTTCTTTTCGCATATTTGTTCGATTTTCTTTCTATCGTAGCCCAGTGCAGTACAGTGTTTCACGAAGTTCGTGTTATTCTAATTACACGAACAATATGAAACATTCACACAACGAAGATAGACGATTTCTGTTCATACCATCAAATAGAGCGTAGTAAAATAGCGGAATGAGTTCCTTCAACTCTCCGATAGTGGGAAATTCTTCGTCGATAGTCGAAGAGGTCGGGGACAAGATCCAAGTGAAATGGGTGGGGTTCCCCTCTTCTGAAAACACATGGGAGCCGATCGATGAGTTGCGAAAGGACCTAGATGTAGAGTTCCCTATCTTTTATCAGAGATTTCAACGCCGTCATCAAGGAGGATCTGTAGCTCAATAGAATGAAAGCCAGGAGATTCCTTGTGGATCCAGCCGGACAGACTGCTGCCTCTGCTCTGGCCGCCGCAGAGTTACACACAATACACTTCATACCCCATAGCAAGGTTGCTTTGACGGCATCAAATGAAAATTCGGGCCAATACGCTTACTTGTACACCAATACCTGTAACAAGAACCCCTTTCAACGGAATTACACGTTCTTGGCTCTGCAAAACTTCAACTTGCCAAGAAAGACACGATTCGATGTCCCACGAACTTCGTGAAACAGACGCTCAGCGTGATAACTTGTTGTTATGTCGGGCTTGGCTGCCGGCCAACCAACGAAGAGCAAGAGCTACACTCGCCGATGCCATTTCCACGACGACAAAAGTTGGTTAGGAATTCCAATCGCCCCTCCTCCTCCTTGGGAGGCAAAGGGGACACACAATTTGTGACACAAAATGACCCCTGGCCACTTTTCCAGCCCTCTTGAGACCAAGAAATCGGGCAATATCTTTGTAACCAGAAATGCTTTGAAAGCAAAAATTTGACAGAGTACATTAAATATGATTGCCTTCCTCACGGTATTGCTCTCTATCCAATTGAAGACCTGAATAAAAGCGGCAATAACAAGGGCCCTTATTTCTTATTTCTGCTTTGTAGAACTGTAACCATGGCACGACCCACCCAGCGTATATCACCTTCGTCCACCTTTCAATGGACGCTGATGTTGACTGGGGTGGCCTTCACTGCTGTCCGTCCTCACTTGATATCCGACAATGAGCGAAAGCAAGCGGACGGTCCCAAATCCAACCCCGGTGAGCAATGCGTACCAGTATTCTCTTCTCAGTGTGATACTTTTCTGGTGTATGGATCTCGCCAGAGTGTGCATCGCTTCGCCTACTCTGCTCATATCGTGCCGTCGTCTTATTCGATTCGTAGCAACCACGTCCATTGTCTTCCGATGCCGGTTCAATTTGGCTGGTTATCTCGAGGAGAAAGGACCCACAAGATGTTATCTTGTGACTACTACATACTTCTAAACACGGGAAGAGGGTTGCAGTGTCTAAGTATAATTCTCCCGAAAGATCCAGTTGCAGCGATTAACGTCGTGCGGGAGAATACTAGTGATATGAAGTTCATGGGTCATTGGTTGCTGACGTCCAAGACGAATGTACACCTCAAAGTGAAGGATGACTTTTATCCAAGGTTTCATTGGACAACGACCGACTATGTTTATTGGTGGAACAAGCTGGTTAAGAGCGGACGAAAAGGCGTTGCTTTAACGACCGCCAGCACTGTAGCGAGCGATATGAATCCACTCCGTAGTGTCCGACAGATATTTCGCTTTTGTGATCACCTGACGCACCTTGGGTTCCCCACCTTGACTATCTCAAAGGAGAAATCACTGCTTGTTTTATTCATCCTGCTGATCGCATCAGCGCAGGTTTTACAAGCATTGGGTTGGAAGTCTACAACTCCCGGAGATGAAGTTCTTTCGGCACCTTCCAGTAATCCATTGCAAAAAGCTTCTCGCTTGCGATATAAATTTCCATGGATATCCCGTAATAGGGGAATGAAACTACTTCCGCATGGAACATATTTAAAAGCGTCTCTGGCTGAAGCAGTGCAAAGTACCAGTAATATTTCGTCACCAACGACGGTTCTGTTGGCGTCATTGTTTTTCGGTTGCATTCTTTTGAACGAGGCAGTAGCAACAGATTTACGATCTGCAATTCTAAATGGTGACGAATCCTGCTTTCATTATATTGCGGCTCAACACCAGTTTGAAATGAATTGCAGTGTGTTGGCATGGGGTGATCATGGCTATACGAATCAAGAATACATTTCGTTGGATGCGAATGAGACATTTGACGGTGGTCGGCAGAATGGGAACTTCATAGATTTGAGTGGAATAACAGATTTCCAAGGATTGTTTACGATACTGGGTAGTGTTGCTTCGTTTGATCAAGCTCCCTTGATTCGGAATCTTGATGTTAGGAATGGGAAAACTGCATCCCAAGGTGGATTCATTGTCCAACAAACGCAGAAATTCTTTATCATAGATTCATGTAGCTCATCAGGAGATATTGCTGGTAACCACGGTGGTGGCATATGTGGTTATCGAAGTGGTCATAATAATGGTCAAATCAAGATATCGAATTCATATTCGACAGGGAAGATACTGAGTAACAGTGCAGGTGGTATTGCAGGACGTCAAGTAGGATACAGACATGGGATTGTCAATATAACGGATTGTTATTCCACTGGGACTATTGAAGGACAACAAGCCGGTGGTATTTGTGGCAGTGCTCCTGGTTTTAAGAATGGTCAAGTGTATATAACTCGTTCCTATTCCACAGGAGATATCATTCCTGGTGCTCACGCCAGTGGTGGTATTGTGGGTGTCAATGCTGGTCATACCAATGGACTCGTTTATGTCAAGGAATGTTATAGTATGGGACAAATATCTGCAGATAGGAGTGGAGGGATTAGTGGAGCCGATACAGCAGAGAATGAGGGTGAAGTACATGTCATAGATTGCTATACACGAGGAGGTATTAGTGGTGAACAAGCAGGAGCTATTACAGGACACAGGACAGGAGGGGAATCAGGCCAAGCCACAGGCGATGTCTACATCATCAATACGTATGCGTCAGGTTCAGTCACTGGGACGGATGCTGGCGGTATTATAGGACACATATTTGATGAAGCAGGTGGTACTATTCACGTGAAATATTCGGTATACAATGGCAATGAAGGAGCAGCGTCGATCATAGGGACAGATAGTGGAGATAACCTCGTCGAGACAGCCAATTCAGATAATTTGACCGATATACAGGGAGAACTATATCAAGTGGGAGGATGGTCTGAGGACGTATGGGCTTTAGATAGAGGAGAAAGTGACGACGAAGAGGAGAATTTGCTGCCGATTCTACGCTTTCAATTACCATCGTCATCTCCTGCTCCTTCACCGATGTCGACGCCATCAGCGACAGCGACAAGGTCGGAGACTCCTTCAAGCAGCTTTCCCCCCTCTGGCCACTCCATCGTCATCGTCGAGCTTGACTCCAACAAGCTCCATGCCGACACCTTCAGAAACAAATAACGCTTCCGTTACGGGTAAACCAGACGATCAGCCTGACAAGGTCATTGTACCGCCTGTTC
>LVLI01000861.1:0-26318 GCA_001687465.1 Halocafeteria seosinensis
TCAGCTTCCTTACAAGAAGTAGTGTCAGTGACTGCGCGAAAGAAGTGGTACAGGAATTCTTCGGCTCCTCGACGAGCAATGTCAACGACTCCTGCTCCTCCTGTCTTGGTAGCTGCATACATTACATCATCAGCGATGCGAGTATCGAACATCCGCTTTAAGCAGTTCCTTATATAGTCCAAGTCGTGGATCCTCCAACAGGAAGATCCGCAGATGTAAAGTAGTTTGGGTATCACGACCATGTTGACCATCGTACGTAAGTGTGCTGAGCAGGTATTCGCCCGAAGTTGTTGTTCCAGTCTTTGTAAAATTTCCTTTACCTTTTGACGCAATCCAGTTATGCTGCCATCCGGAGAATAGTGGAGACCAAGGTATCTAGAGGTACTTGCCCCGGTGATGGTCAGCAGCTGCTGTCCCCTGAATGTCACTGCTGTCGTTTGTCCGCTCGGTCCGCGGAGTATCGACTTGGTAGGATTTACTTTCTGCATATTTAAAGCGAAGAAGTTATCACAAATGTTGAGTGAGAGCTGTGCATCCTCCACAGATGGATGATACGAAGTAACATCATCCGCATATGCCACACACGTGACCCTGTTAGAGTTTAACTGAATTCCGCTCAACGATTCATCTAAAGCATACAAGAGCCCATCCATAGATAGCACATACAACACACAGGAGAGAGGGCATCCTTGCCGAAGTGTCTCGTAAGGTATTTCTCCCAAGACCCGGTTGTGGTAAACCAGTAAGTTTGTTGCTCCGCTGCGCATATTTCTGATTAGTCGACAAAACGATAACGGTAATTTGAATCGGCTGCAGGAGATATCCAGCATATGGCCTCTGGTATGATCGTATGCTTTCGATACGTCTACTTCTAAGGAAAACGTTGGCTTCCCTGCAACCCTTCCGAATTCTTCTACTCCCATCTTCAGATGCAAGGCACCTTGAATGCGCTTTCCATGCAAAAATCCAAAAGCTCCAGGAAAAACTAATTGATGTTTGCTGATTACACGCTGCAGACGTTTGCTGACCACAGCAGTAAGTATTTTCCAAATGCATTCCAAAAGTACAATGGGCCGTGCGGCCTCCTCGATCGGTTTGCCCACTTCCTTTGGAATGGGGCGCAATAGAGCAACTTTGTAAACAGCCGGGACTTCGCCAGTTTGTAGAACATCTGTAAGAACTCCGGCAATTGCTTGCCGAATTTGCAAGTGTGCGTATAGGACCATTCGATGAGTAATTCTGGTCCTTCCTGGAGCTGACCATTTGCTTCGGCAGACACTGCAGATATCCTTGTCTGTTATGGGTTACATCAGTTCGTCCCACATGGAAGGAAATATATAAGTTCGCGGGGTCAATTGTCGTAGAACTGTTGGGTCAGCTTCGATGCTCCGCGCCTGCAACCAGTGCTGTAAATTTGACAACTGCCCGTCTGCATCTCCGGGCGGTGCCATGTGTAAATGAAACGGGCCACAAGGTCCTGTGACAAGGATGCCTTGCACTCTTTAACCCATCGGGAAAATCTATGATCGCATAGCAAGCAATGGAAATATGATCGAAAAGTACAACGCCGTCAGCAGATCTGAACCACCTCCGTTTAAGCATGAGGAAATAGGACAGATGTTTGTGTCAAAGTTATCCGCACTGATAAAGAAGCATAGAATACCTCCTGAGTGTACTCAACTGAAGAACACTGTTGGACCCACTTCAGTTCGACGGCACATACGCCATCCCTGAAGTCGGAACGCGACTAACATTGCGTACTTACTCGTCTGTCTAAACGGAGACCCTCGAGCCCCCTTGTCAATTCTTGAGTCGACATCTATGACAGCGCTGCTTCGGACTATTGAAGGTGATGTATACCGATTAGGACCACGAGATAGAAAACGGAAAAAGCAAGTTGTTGATACATCGTCATCACTGCCATTATGCATTGGCCATCATGTCTGAAGGTTCCTTGGACTTGCAGCGAAGCGATAGCGTACACTCAAGCACACATCAATACATCCGCTTCCTCAGGGAATTATCCGAAGCTGATAAACTCCGAGAAAGAAGGAAATTACAGGTAGGTCGATTCATCATAGCCGTTGTTTCAGCAATAAAGTCCCGAACATACTGCGGCGCAGATTGCCGATACTGAAGAAGAGCCAATTCATAGATGAATGGGTAGACGTAGACATGGAACAGCAGACCTGTACGTGCTGGAGAGTAGGTCGGTGCCCCCACATTGAATTTGTCAACTACGTGCACCGCGAGAAAGAGCTATTAAAAATGAAGAGCGAAATTGATTCCAAGAGTTCCAGAGGTGAGGAGCTTACTGCAGTGGATCAACGCATCCAACACTTGAACATGTCCATCCATGACATGGTAAATGAGGGGCGTCAATGCAAGAGCCCGTATTCAGATTCGGAGTCCGGATCGACATCGTCAGAAGAGGGTGAGGATGACGTTGCCTCATCATCAGTAGATGGAAGCGACGAAGATAGTGATGACGAGGACGAAGAGGACGATTAGCTAGCAACCGACTTCTTTGTGTGTCTCTTCGGCCAACTTCTTACGTTCATTATACTCCTGAATAGCCCTGTCATACTTGTCACGATAGACCTGTGGAGCAAGATACAAGACACACAAATTAACAAGTGAATTCTCGGGAATAAGTAGCTGAATACAGTCACGCACTTTCGTTTGAGCCTCAGACAATTCCTTCCATCTTCTTGCCAGCTCTTTGGTGATTTCACGTGGCTTTCCTTCGGCATGCTTCCCCAGTGATGGTCTTATTTCCTGACAGAACATCATGTACGCTGATGGTGGCCGCTTTGGGCCATTCGTACTACGATTCTTCTTCGCCCGTTTGCGGCTAAGCTCTACCTGTTCCTCTCTCTTCAACTCCTCTACCATTGCTTTCGCTGTTTTTAGCTCTTCATCTCTTTCTCATCCGAATTGAGTAGACATGCGGACACTTAACAGGTGCGAATAGGCAATGATGAGGTCAAACAACGGCGACTTACAAAGTAGCAACCTGCTGTTGAATTCGAGCAAGCAGCCTATCCAGGTCTGCTGTGGCGTTGCTCATCGTGCCTGGGCGTGTCTTTACGCACAAGCAATGTAACACGATCTCTTAAGTGCATTTTTATTTTTTAAATCGTTTACCACAGTCACTTCTGCTACTAGACGACTGCCAAGTCATGACTTTCCTCGACAAAGCCTTCTCCCGTGCGCGAGCCCGGATTTTGGCAGAGTACCCGGGGACGACGGAAAGATTGCATTCTTCCCTGTGTCTGCGCAGACGCAAAAAAGGGGAAATGCGGAAACCTTCCCCGTCTGACAGACGTGAAAAATTGAAAAATCCGTCAGGCAGAATCGGGCGCTACCAGAGACCCCTCTCCATTTGGCATGTAGGGAAGGATATAATCGAGCATGTCAAGTTTTAATTCGGGATGGAGGAGACGTCACTAATGTGAAGAGTGAGAGAGGCTGGACTCCCTTACATGAATGCGCCGAAAGAGGTTGGACACAAACCATTGAAGTTCTTATGGCCAACTCACAAGTGGCTGCTACCGTAGTGGATAGCGTGAGTGGGATCCTTCCATACTATTGAAGATGGCTTTCTGACCACTGAAAAGGCTTATGCGGTTGCGTTGCTTTGCAGAAGGGGCGCACGGCGCGGAAGATAGCGTTAGAATCAAAGCAAAAGAGCGCAGCTTCTGTCATACGCTGGAGGGAGAACTGTCGTCTACTAGGTGTTCCACGTTGCAGAATTTGCTAGCACTTCGGAGATCAGAGTTCCAGGTATTTCGCGTTTTTTGGCATCAATACCTGATTAGAGTTCCCCTGTCAGAAACACCTGGTATTGTGCGAGAAACTACATGGTAGTTGCCGGTGGTGCTACCTGCCTCGGTCCAGTTGGAAACAGAAGCGGGGTCACCGCCTCTGCAAGTCTTAAAGTTTTACTGGGAAACGATAACAGTTTCAGAAGATTTCTGAACGTTACCCTTCCCATACTGCTCTGCTTGTTCTTATAGCTGGCAATGGAAGTCGCCGAAGTCGCTCCATGCCATTTTCAAGTATAGCTGCGTTGTTCCCTATCCTTTGCTGTTTACATTAGCGCTAGGTGTATTATGCGGTAGAACTGGTCGCGAGAATCTCACAACTGTTTCAACAGTGTATACACGCTGTGTAAGCTTTTCAAGATTTATAAGTGTGTGCCCACAATGTGAAGAGCTCCCATCTATTTACGTCAATCGACTTCCATCGAAACACCGCCATCGGAATTGTCAAGAGACAAGCAGCCGCGTGGTATTCAGCGAACTACTGTGTTCAGTACATGGTAGCACTGCGCCTACGCCTAGGGCTCCGCCAAGCTAGCCTGTCTAAGGGGCCATCCGGTGAATGCAGTGGAGAAGGACCGATCAACGAGCTGCTGCACCACGCATTGGGTGCGGCAAAGAAGGGAATGCCACGCAAACGACCGCCGTCATGACAGGATAGCAGCCCAGCGGGAGCCCGGTGCTTTCCTGGAAATTCTATCGAGGATCCTCCCCGAAGCCGCCCGTCGCTAACAGGATAATTTCCGTGTGGTGGTCCCTCAGATGTCCGCTTTTATCCGCTTCATCTTCTCCGTGTCCGCATCCGCCGTGATTGTGAGGGGTCTTCCCGCTGTCCTGGCTAGTCTCCTGTGAGTGGGTTCGGCACTGTTAAATCAACATAAACTGTGCTCGTTGGGGCTTTTGCTACCAGGTCCATTACTGGCCTCGCTTATCCTTCGTTTCGCGGGTCTACGAGCACCTTTTGCTGCACTGGCATTTGACTCATGCGGATGTAGTTCTAACAAGGGAGACGCGGAACTTCCGCAAGCTGGTGACGGCCCCAAATTGTCTGTCACGTTGATGCGCCACAACGTGAACATGTTGGAGTGTTTCCAGGTAGGGCTCACCCCGTACACGACGTAGCGTAGCCAAGAGCATACACGTCTTCCGGTAGGAGTAATGCTAAATGTAGTTCACACTCAATAGTAGTGTGTATTATTATGGGCTTCCAACCTCCAAATACAGTAGACAGAACTGTACGAGGTGGTGAACGGGGATCATCGCTGTAAAGGTGTAGTTTACTGAATGCATCCATTACACTGAAGAACGTACTCATACGCTAAAATCATCCATATCAGTTTGGCATCGTTTCACCGGCGACACGCGCGGGGTAGGAGTTTCGGGTCCCGGACTGGGGCCGGCAGCATCTTGAAGCTTCCCTCGCAAATGTTCTTCGGCAGGGTATGTCTTGTTATCTGAATCATGAGCTGAGGCATGAGAATCCGTTAGACAGACGAGAATAATTCAGAATGCATAAAACGGAGGGAATAACACTGGCGCTGGATCCTGAGTTGTTACACGTACCTCGCCACGAGCCAGAGTCCCAGCGGCAAACATCCCTGGAGAAATGGATCCAAACGGTAATAGTCTAATTAAAGAGCTGTACAACTTGTGTCAGCAGGGAAAGCTGGAAGACATGTGCGCTATATTGAATCGTATGCCCTCGCTGGCTTATGTTCGCGGCGAGGTAAGTGCCCTGTAGAACACTCGGTCGCAAGCGGTCTGGCGTGCCGCGCGGTGCCGGCCATGGTTCAAGATGAAAAAGCATGCTTTTTTTCTTTTCTTCTCTCAGGATAACACCACATTGATCCATGTGGCCATCAACAGCCCAAACCCGGTTTCAATCACACGGGCGCTGATACGCCAGTTTGAAGTGGATTGTGCACAACCAGACGATGTAGGCATGCATTGTTACCATCATTTAAGTAACCCAAATGACGGGAGGTTGTATATTTGCAGACGGGATGGCTGCCTTTACATGCCGCAGCACAACTGGTGGACAGGAGTTTAGTCGAACTTTTAATCACAGAGGGGAAGTCTCCGGTCGACTTCCAGGATGATGTAAGTTGCTGGCTGGTGCACGATAATCGAATGAAAGCGACTGTTTAGACTGAGAGAATGTGTTGGAAACATGCAGTACGGAGACACGCCTTTGCATCAGGCCGCCCATGAAAATGGAACCAGTGTGACGCACTTGCTGTGCCGACGTTTCAACGCTTGCACTAGTGTGAAAAATAACGTACGCAGATCTTGTGTGTGTTTGCCAGACAGTTCCACAGTTCCATCTCCAAAGGAAAAGAGTGACTCGTACAGGCTGGGAATACTCCCTTACATATAGCAGCGCAGAAGGGAGCCGAGGAAACAGTTGCTGCTTTACTGCAGGTGGACCACACAATTGCAGCAAATGTGAATAAGGCCGGCGAAACGCCACTTCATTTAGCTTGTAGAGAGGGTCATCATCGCTCAGTTCAGTTGCTTCTTGAAATGGGAGGGGACGTTACTTACATGAAGACTGAAGCTGGATGGACACCTTTGCACGAATGCTCCGAACGAGGATGGATGGAGACGATAGAAATTCTTCTTTCATCATCCAAAGTGGATACCCAGGCTCTGGATGACGTAAGTAATAAACGTTTTCAACCGTCCTCGGTGGCTTACTCGAAGAAGTGAGCGTACTGTCCTATTGACTTCTGTCCGTACAGCATGGGCGAACTGCGGCCAAGGTTGCATTAGAGTCCCGGCAACTAAAGGCGGCGTCTTACATTCAGAAGGGCGGACGAGGCCATGTCTCTGTATGCAGACCCGCGTGCGTCATTTGCTAGCCTTGTCTATTATTCTTTACTAATATCTGCCCAATAACAAAACTGACTACACCCCCGATGCCTCCTGAGCAAAACCAGTGTTGTGTTCCCTCACGGCGCATGTCAGCAAGGCTGCAGGAACAGGGGGCCCGTCGCTGCTTAACACGGGCGCATACCGCTCCTCGTTAAGAGGATGCGGTCAACTCCCCGGCCGGTGGGCTATCTGTCACATATGTGTGTGTGTTCATTCCCTCTCACACTGACACGGCACTCACTTGCGCAGGCAAGAGCGCTGTTGATTTATATGCAGCGCACATCATGGCCATCACTACGTAAGGAATCGCAAGATGGAACAAATGCACAGGTTTCGGTTTTCTCTTGTTGGAGCCTTAAAGAGTAGTGGCTATAGCCCAGATGAACTTGACACTTCGCAGCCTCCAGACACCACGTCACAGTCCACGTTACTCATCACGCGCCAAGATTACTAGATCCAAACCGTATAGAAGCGTACTTGAATTGCCAATCTTTTGGTTGAAGCTCTTGACTCTCCATGTAGTGCTGTTTCTGACTCACGCTGCGGTCCGCCGAAGGGTGTGTGCGACACGGGAAGATCGCAACTGCTGGTTTCGATTTCTCGATTGTGTCGCATCGAAGACACCAATTAGGTTTGTCAGCCTCTCTAGGGCGAGAGCATCATCGGGGGTTCCTATAATGTCGGTCATTTACGAAGAAATGAGAACATGGAGCTAAATGAACGCTTCCAAATAAAACTTGAAACAGCGCTCTCACAGGGGGATCTGCGGCGAGTCCGCCGCATACTACACCTCCAAAAGATTACCCGCCCGAACGACCTCGTTTTCGAGGTTCGTATGAGTGTATATAGCTTATTTCCGTCTCTCGCTATGCCGATGGTTACAATGATCACTTGCAGGACGGCTATACACTGCTCCACCTTGCAATCGCGCCACACGTTCCAGACGAAGCCGCTCCGTCCAAGACTGCATTGGTGAAAATGCTGATACAGGAGTACAGTGTGGATTGCAATAAGGCTGCAAACGTACGATACTTCGAAAAAGTGACGAGGGATACCCCGTGTCGTGCGTGACGATTCCGCGTTACCGAGTTCGCTGTGTGTTGTGTCCGTTAACGCAGAATGGCTGGCGCCCACTTCACTTGGCTGCACAAATGAATGATGTCCATACTATCGTCGTCCTCGCTGACGAAGGAAAAGCCGAGTTAAATCCGCAAGATGAGGTACGGATGTGCTTCTGATAGAGGACTTCGAGAGCTCTGGTTTAACTCTTTGCTTTTTTTGGACCAGTATGGAGAAACGCCGTTACACCAAGCTGTGCAAAAAGACCATTCGAGGACCGCAAATGTTTTGGTTGGCAAATACAAGGTTGATGTGAATACTACGAGTAATGTAAGTAGTAGACCCGGTGAACTTTTCACTGAAGACATGCTCCACGTACCATTGTTACTGGTAGCAGACAGGCGATACAGCACTACACATGGCTGCTCGGGTAGGAAGTATTGAAATAGTCCGTATACTTGTATATGATGGGCATGCGGATGCATCATTAAAGAACAATGTAAGTTTTACCTTCTCTTATGGATAATTTCGCTGCGCTTAATAATGTCCTCTGACAGGCTGGTCAAACTGCGCTGCATCTTGCTGCGAGGGAAGGACATCCAAAGATTGTCGGTTTTTTGCAAACAGTGGCATTATTAAATGCAAAGGAGGCAGATGAGGTAGGAGTTTCTCTTTCAAGGTTTTCAGGATACCCTTTGAGAGGTTTCACGGTATGCGCAGGAAGGATTCTGTCCCATCCACGAAGCCGCTTACAACGGAGCAGTAAATGTGATACATTCTTTAACAAAAGATCCTTCGGTATTATACTTGAAAAACAAGGTAGGGAAACGTCATGAATGTCCGTCTCTTATTAACATGCTCACCTGACACTCCCGCGTTGTCTACAGGATGACAAGACACCGTTAGAGCTTGCGCAAGACATGGGACATTATGACCTCCGAGCAAGTTTACAACAGGTTGAATCGAAGGAGGATACTACATGTACAGTCAGCTGCATCATATGCTGATACTGTTTAGGTATCACTCGAGCGGAAATTCCCAAGACGATGGCCACATTGGAATTGCACTCAACAAGTTGCTTGGGTCCAGCATGCTGCATTCCAGATACGGTCTGAGAGACTGAAAACCGCATTCAGAAATGTCCTTTAATGTTTTGCATGAACAACTGATTAATTCTCGCCTCAAGAAGTAGACTTGTAGTATACCAGATTTAGTAAGTTCTTTAAAGAACTTAAGTTTTTTCCCCTACGTGCGCAGCGCTTGTACTGCACTTCCTCCCAATCGGATTGTGAATTGCTGATGGTGGAAATAAAGACAGAAAGTTTACTTATTGTCTCAATTCTTAGCGGAAAATTATGCCTTCTTGCTTATGCGTAGGTAGTCGAAGTTGTGAGGTAGAGAGCTCCCATGGCGCCGTGGAAGGCCGTGATCTTTCACTAGCCCGTGGGGTCTCCATAGAGTCTACCGACAGCCATGTGCACGCTCAACAGGAGGGGCATACTCCAACTAGTGGAAAGAGCAGCAAATTGTACTCTTCGGCGGTGTCTATTCACTCGAAAAGACACCGCAGACACAGCCAACGCCGAGGAAAATCCTCCTCTAAGGCGGAAACAAAGTCCTCTAGTGATACACATAATGACTCCAGCACGCTATCGACCCCATACAATGGTACCAGTGACGATCAGGCATCATACCTCCATGCGAAAGAGGCATACACAGAAGGCGATACAGTGAAAAGAGGCTTGGAAACGAAATCATCCTCATCTTCAACTTCAGAAGCTCAAGGCTCAGTGGCCACAAACCCCGTGTACCACAGTCATGAGACGAATACTCCTCCCCGGGCGTTCAACGAGCGCATTCACGTCGATCACAGCAATGGAAGCATGTCCTCCACTGAGGGCAAAGAGGAAGCAACATATACGTCTCCGGCTAAAGCGTGGCTTGCTGAAGCAACTCGGACCAAACAGAGAGAGCACCATAGTGATGATGCTGACGGTGGCGGCGGCGGTGACATCGGCTCTCATAAAAAGATGGAATCTAGCAGTGCATCCGCCTGCGAAAGCAAACTCCCCTCGCCGACGGAAGGTGGTGCGTCGGGAAGCTCGTACCAAAATGGACACGCCGCTGATACTCGATGGAATCGCTGGAAAGACAGAATTGGTCCTCCAAATACACCACGTGAAGTCGCTGTGATAAGTAGCTTCCATGAAAAGGAGCGTATTGAAAGAGGGCGTCAGGAAAATCGACTCGTTTTATTGCACGAGAAGCAAAAGCTCCAGCTATGTGGATTGCACGCGGTCAACTCCATGGTCCAGTTCGATTACGAGCCTGCGTCAAAGGTAAGAAAAAACAGCGTTGCTCTTGTTGTTTGGCATCTTGAAAAGATCTTTCGATTTATCTCTTGCAGAATGAGCTTGATGGTATAGCCAAGGGTTTCGGAAAGGAGACGGAAACCTCATTCTTGAAATCTTTCTTCAAAGGCGTTCATAGCAGTGTGTGGGGGACAGGGAACTATGATGTTAATGTTTTGATGGTAGCATTGGATAGAAGAGGTAAGACTTGCGTCGTTTGATTCCCTTGGAATTTTTCTCCGTCTTCAAGCTTCATTTGACTGCAGGCTTGGATGTTCGATGGCATGACTCTCGACTCCCAATCACTCAAGCGGCGGGTATAGAGAATTGCATAGGATTTCTTGTAAATGAAGCATTGGTAGATTCGGCAGGAAGGGAGACTTCTACTCATTGGTATACCATTAGAAAGGTTAGCATAGAGGCGTTTCAACACTTTGCAAAAGCGGACTGTCTGTCATATTGCTTTATTTGCAGGTTGAGGGGTATTACTATGACTTAGACTCATCGTTTGAACGTCCAAAGGTTGGTAAACGAATATGCTCCTGCTCTACACTTTCTCTTCTTTACCATGCTGCTTCTTCACACCGCAGAGGTATAAAAGTTTCAATTCATGCATGCGACATCTTTCTCGAGTCCTGGAGGAGGGAGGGCATATACTTCTGGTGGAACCCAAAAGTCTGGAATTTACTTAGTAGGATGCCTATTCAATCGTTGGGTAGAGAATGTACTCATTTAATGTTAACAGCTAAGTCTCGGAATTGTGAAGCATTTGGAAGTATTAATCTTTGCATATAAGCTATGTCGTATAGCGATTGTAAACCTATTTGCCGGTTGCGTATTTCGCGTTCTTTCTGTACGAATTCCATACCATAAAGGGAATCAAAGTAGGGATGCTGGCTAATCCGGCAAAGTATATCCAGTCTATCTGCGTAATTCATTCAGTTCATTCCACAGACGAGTCGAATCAAAAACTGCGGACAATTGTACTACATCAACAAATTCATGTGCTTACGAAGAAGTCATTCGTAATCCGCTTGAACGAGTTTTCTGTGACAATTTGGATTCGGCCAAAGGTCGAGCTTGACAGATCGCGTTCCTCCAGGTTATCATTTTGATCCGTGTACATGTAAGCGATTTGAGCTCTGCCAGCTGAGAAAACCCCGTCAACTTTGGCAATCAAAACAACAGACGTCTCGACGCGTTCACCCCTGTAATGTAATGAATAGTACATCATGCAGTTAGTCCGACTTGCTTTCCGGTGACGCAACCCGGAGAACTTACGGTCCAATTTCTTTCCATTCCCCTTCATACTCTCCAGAGACCACGTGGAAGTTCTCTTGAGGCCACTGGTCATTTAGCGTCACTTCTAGCGCAGGTCTGCCCATGTATCGAGCCAAATAAACGCCATCATAATGGATATACCCTAGCCTCTCAACACCGGTTTTCGTAGTTGTACGTACACGTTGCCAGCATTATAGATGCTGTAGCGGACGGTAAAGTTTCTTCCTTTGATAATGACACCTTCGTCATTGCCTGTCTCGATATCCTGCATGTGTGTAAAGGCAACAAAGGTTAGGATATACACCTTTTTCAGAGGCGGACATCTTGGTTCCCTACCTTATGCGCCAACAAGAACGGTCTCTGCAAGCTATCGGTGTCCAGACTCTGATGCTGGGAACGTCTCTGCTGCTGCTGACCGTAGGCAGAGTGCCCTTGGACCGCCAATAACATCAGAAAACTCATTATAAACCCTGAAAGACCTCGAAAAGAGGCTTGGTGGCCTCTTTTCACCTCTTGTTTCAAGCTCATGACGTATCTCCACAGCTACCTACACGCTACCAAACGATAGATAAAAGGAAAAATATTGCGAATATAACCCACTATTAACACAGATACCCTCGGAAAGTATCGACAGTGGCAGCAAACGAGTATCTTGTGATGAACAAAGCAATCTTTTCGTTCACTTAGGTTTGCTCGGGAATTCATCGCGAGACGAGAGTCTTGCTACGGTGGTAGTGTTGTCTCAGACACTTTGTCTAGAGTCTACATACAGCAAATTATAGGAATTGTTGTCTGAAAATAGCTCTTCCGCGCCGATAGATAAAATCAACATCATATCACCACGCACTTACTTCTCGTGGGAAACTACTGGTTGGGACCACAAAGGAAGCAGAAACAATTATCTGCTGCCAGCTGAAATAAGCACGTTCACTACTGCGTGTATATTACCAATCTACCTACTCGGGATCATGCAATCTAGCACTGCGCCCGGAGGGTATTGGCCACTTCACCACCAGTGACCCTGGGTGAGGACAGACTAAGTCCTCGGTAATTGCAGCAGAGGTTCCTCCTTCCAAAGAGTGTGTGTCGTGTGATTTCAAGACAAAAACATCTCGTTATCTTCATATACGTATGCATTAAGTACGCCCTAATCTAGTGCTCTTCCTCCTCATGCTCTGGCGAGGCGTCAGAGCAATAATATTGTTCGGGAATCGGATTTTCAGCTCTCCGTGTATAAAATGTCTGCACCACAAGATACACACAATCTTCACTATCCCATTATGCACATATCTCGAAACAAGGAGGTCTACGTACGGCATTCTCGGTACCAATGTTGTAAACGATAAATGTGCTTCCAATCCAGAAAGCCAATATGTAAGGCAGCGATTTCTTCGCTCCCACCGGATTATGGTTCCAGTACCCTCCTGCAGGTGTCCATACGTGTTTTGGGTAGAAAAAGCGCCTAGCGCCACCTAATAAAGGCTGTGTAGCTCTCATGGTTATGCCGTTTGAACTCTGTTCCGGGATTCCAGGTTCAACTTTCTCGCGTTCTGCAAAGCGTAATCAATACACCAAACCAATGAATCCAGGGATCGTTAGGTCCATACGAATCTAAAAACGAAGGGGCATCAAATGACGTACTTGGAGTCGAAATTGGGGGCGTATGGAATCAATCCAAAGCCTTTGAAGTCGATGGCCTTATTCCACCCCGGGAAACTCCCACCGCGGCGCGCAAACTTTCCTTCCAATGGAATCCACACGAACAGGCCAACATTCTTTTCTTTCACCTGTGTTGTGTTTGTGTGAAGATACGTTGAAGATGCCCGGGCGAACCGCCCGGACCGGATGTTAACGGCCGCTTGGCGAAGACGATGTCAGATACTTTAGGCACGTTTTTCAGAGTGTTATAGATGCCGATCCCGGGTATCCTTTGGCTCAGTCACTGCAAATTGCAGTGTAGATTTTGGATTGAGCATCGGAAATTGTGAAATCTTGTGGAATTGGAAGAAGTAGGGTGATTTCTATGGGGAAAAGCTGCGACAATTGGGGCGTATCACAAGGGATTTGGAGCAAAACCACGGAACTAGTGCACCATACACTCTGTTTTTGGAATGTACCGGAGACTTAGATGAGTGAACTGATATAATGTCAGTGCAATTGGAGCATAGCTCGAGTAATTACAGCTCTGGCGTTGAAGAACTGGAGGGTGGACACTTTGAATACGAGGATCACCACAAGCATGCACTCCATTTAATTCCAGAGGGTGACGATGGCGCCCACGGATCCAGTTTTCGATCGGCCTCGAGCTCTCCACAAAATGGCCGACGGTCTGAAGGCTCTTCTTCGTTTGCGCGATATAATAGTGTAAGTGGGAACTTCACACGGCGCAGCGTTACGTAATGTAATCATTATCATTATTCATACAGATGGTATTCCCTTCATCTCAAAAGGATAAACGGAATACAAAGTGGATGAGTGTCGAGGGGCAGGCGTCGAGCCGAACGCAAGCGACCATTGTGGACATTTCTCGCATAAACAACGTGAGTGCCCCCCGGTAGTGTTCGATACGACTTTAAGCATCAACTCAACCGATCACCATACTGCAGTACACTCGATTAGAAGGTCTTCGAATATGCGACCAGTATTTGACCAACGCTAAGCTGAAGGTTAGTGTTGCTTCTATTGGCCTTTCTGAAGGATGATATCACTGTTTCCAAGCTCTTTGTTTTCAGAAGCTAAAGCCGTTAGAATTCTTGCGGTACTTGAGCCTCCGGGGAAATTCGTGTAGTGGCGCACTTCCTAGAGCAGCCTTTATGGAGGACCTGCAGCTCCCCGAATTGCGGTGGTTGGATCTCAGAAATAACCGAGGGGAATTATTAAGCACATGGCAGTCCCAGTTTCCGGGTCTACTTGTCCTACTGCTGGACAACAACAACGTTGGAGGCTTGGAAGAAACTCAAATGGTAAACCACTACTCCCTACAAGTCCTATCGTTGAGGAACAATGCTTTGGAATCCATTTCGTCTGTGTCAAGTTTGTCTTTACCCTCATTGAGGGTTTTGGATCTCGATCACAATAGTATTTCTTCCTTGGACTGGATTCAGAAGTTCCCGGCGCTGCAGCACGTCTCCTTGAGGTTTAACTATCTCCGTGGTAACCCGTCGATAAATGACAACGGGGAAAGAACCGAACTGTTTATGCCTTGTCTCAAAACATTGAGGATGGACGGAAACGCTATCAGCGATATAGATTGTCTGAGCAGATGTGCAAAGCTACAGAATTTGCATTTGGCTCATAATTCGCTCACTTACATGCCAGAACTGCATATGCTGGCTAACTCTTTGACCGTTCTGGATCTGGCTCATAACGAGCTTACAGAAGTACACCCGCTCAAGTTCCTCAAGAGGTTGACTGTTTTGCGGTTGGGGAATAATCGTATATCCTCTTTGGATGACCTCCTACACACTGTATCGCGCAAAAATATGCCTGAACTCAAAGAATTAGACGTATTCCCGAACCCATTAAACGCTGAAATGTACAGTGAGCATGTTTTCCGATACTGGGGATCTGATGAAAACGGCGAGGAGAGTGTATATAGTGATCCCGCTGCATATCTGAACACCGCCAGCCGAATGGTATACGATGAGGAAAAGCGCAGTAAAAGGAGGCTGGGTAACTCTTTGGTGTCCATCGAAGAATTAGACACTAATGTTAAGGAGTTAGCTATCGTGGATGGGTATGATTCAGGTTCATTAAAACTCAATGAACCAGCCTCTTATATCTCCTTGGAAGATACCATGACTAATATTTTGAATAAGGCCGAAAAGTCTCCGTCATTGTTATGGTATGACCAAACAGCCGACAGAATGTCGAAAAACGAAGTGTCTGATGTTAACCCCGAGCGTGCTCGCCGGGTGAGGCGTTCCTATCGAGCTTGTTTGATAATGGAAGCCTCGTCGACTCTATGTCTTTTGGATGGCCTTCAAGTCACCATGGACGAGAGAAAGCACGCAAAGGAGATGGTAGATACAATGATGCGCGTGTCGGAGCTGACGAAATTGAAAGAGAAAATGGAAACATCAAGATCCACCACTCTAAGAGGCGAGGAGCATAGCAGAAATCCGGGAGAAAATAAAGTCGATGGTTTTGCCAAAACGGAAGACCTCGGATCATGGAAAAAGACGTCCCTGTCAAATACGATGAATCATACCTTTGATAGTCAAGGCACGTTGACTATTGGTGCACTCCGGAAAACACAAGAACGGTCGACAAGTCCGACGAAGAGGTCAAAGAAAAAAGTATCGCTTGCCTTTGGTTCTCGTATAGGGAATACTGCAACTCAAGATGGTATTAGGGTACATGGCACGCGAGACACCGTTCAGGACGCACCCGCTGGGGCAATGGAGCATCCATTTAGAGCCCAACTGACAAGATCTCCTACTAAAGACCGCCATCTCGAAGGTAGTGGCACCAAAGATATACTTCGGTCTGCACCTGCAGATGACGGAGAAGGAAATCGCGAGCGCAAAGGTGGGGTTAGTTTTTTCGTGCCTCTCTCACATCGTGAAACATCAGTACCTGACCCTCCCCAGCGGCATAATCCTCATTCCCACCAGGGGCCAACGACACAAGACTCAGAACTGGTTGGTCCTGCATTAGCTTCAACGAATTCGGCGAACTATTCGCTGGCCTCCCCACGGTATACAGAAGCTACCTCTGGCGACCATGATCGTAGCTGGTCGGTTACCAGCTCGAGGAGTGCTTCAGTGTCATATAGTGCTCATCCTCAGGTACCGTCTCGAGCGTCTACATCGCATCGTGACGCAGAGCGTACTAGTGTAGACGTAGGCGTCGAGACTGACGAGACTGACGTGGCTGCGTCCGTTGAACGACGCGACGTGCCCAAAGCTTCCCAATGTCATAGTAGTGCGTCTGGTCCAATCTATGACGGGTGCTCTTTGGGGACTCAAGCAGAGAGTCGAAGTAAGTATTCTAGGTTTCCGGATAGCAATATGAGTGGTATCTATCCCACTCCACCCAGGAAGCAGCAAGCACCTGAGACAACACAGTCCCCCGATCGTAGCAAAATATCCTCCCGGCGTCGTTTCTACGACAAACTTGTTAAAACTGCTAAGCATGAGAAAAGCTTCGGGACCGACAAGTCACGCACTGCAGCTGAGTCTCCATGGGAGTCTCTCGAGAGGAAGTGCAATGACTTAGGGATCTCCACCGACTCAATAACTGCATCTGCGACTGAAGACCAGGCCAAGAGCGATCCATGGAAGCATTTGGAGAGTACGTGTTCTAAACTCGGCATCTCTGCATGCAGCGACCAAACTTCCCACACTAGCTCGCAAGCATCTACTAGGACAAATATGTCGACTCGAACAGTAACGACGTCGGTAATCCAACCAGGTAGTACACAAAAGGCAACGCGAACTTCACCAGGTTATTCGGAGAGTCCCAGAGAACGTCGACGTGTCTCTAAGCGTGCAGTTCGGACGACAGCTGCTCCAAGAGAATCTCTGGCTTCTGTGGATGCTCAACCACAGCGATTGATATTAGATAGAAGCACCGGCTGTGTACAGTACGTGTTAGGAGATGGAAATGTGTCCTCGCATAGCGAGCGTGCTCCAACAGATTCTCCCGACGCACCTCCTTCCAATGGTTCTGTTTTCGATTCCTCTTCGCTAGTTATGTCAAGAGGTGGTGTCGAGTCGATAGTTCCCACTCAACGACATGCCGTTCACGAACAGCCGATAAATCATGGAGTTCGGATTGCGACACAGCCACATCGTGCTGTCGGAGCTTTGCAGGAGATTGCTGCATCCACGTCGCAGGAAGTTAGTATACCACCGGGGACTGCTCAACTGGGAGAATCAACTGCGGCTAAAAGTGATGGCCGAATAACAATAAGACCTACAAGTTCGTCTATGCATAGGGTGATGGATAGCGCAAATGGAATCTGTATCAGCTCGCGGAATGTAGCTTTAGCGATTTCTTCTGGAGAATCAAGTACCGCCGTCAAGGGCAATCGGCCACTGGATGCTTCTCATGTGGAGTCTGGTCAAACGAGTTCAAGAGAAGACGGCAACTCGGTACGTCCCTTTAACCAACTTACTGAAGCAACGCGATTGGAAGGAAACACTATAATACAATCGAGTGTTGCGGAGAGTATACAACCGAGAGGAGAGCTGCAGGCGTCAAGTGCCGGTGAAATTAATAGCAATACCATAATTGGTGCATCCAACTCAGTCGGAGAGGTTAAAGATTCACAAGAAAATCTCAGTTTTGAATCGCGGAAAGTGTCTACAGCTATTGGCACTGTACCTGGGCCCTTATCGCCTTCGCGGTTACCGGTATACGAAGCCGGCGATGGCGAGGTCAACGCCTTTCCGAGATTGGAGGAAAGTGTCAATCGAAATGATGCAGTGACGGCTACCCATGCGGCAATGCATGATACAACAGGTAACAACGCGTCCAAGAGGGTGCATGGAGGGGACGCTGCAGGGGGTGTCGGGACCTCTACAAGGTGTTTAAGGCCTGTGAGAAGTATCGGTGTTGCCATTTTGCCAGGAGAAACCGCTTCTTACGAACGAAAGCATGAGTTTGCAACAAGTTCGGTTTCTCAATCTGGACAACTGGGAGATCTTCAGAAGAGCACATTGCCGGTGTACTCCTTAACTCCACGAGCGATAGAAACATTCTCCGTACCTGCAAGTTCAGGATACGGCGCAGAAACTACTGCAGCTCATGGGGCTGTTGATGAAGCATGCGGAGAAGCGATATCTCAACAGACATTATCTATTGAACCTCAAAGGTCAACTGTTCGCGATGACTTTCAGCAGTATGCTGCTTCGCCTTACTCCGAGCTCTTAAGTGAACCTGGATACCCGACACCCGCAACTCGCAACGCTGCTTATGTTCCTCATCCATTAACTTCCGGGAAAAATTATAGTCGATCTGTTTCCTACGACACTCCTATGTCGTCTTATCTGAAATACACAAGGTCAGGCATAATGGAGGAAATTCAGCAGGAAGAACGGAAAGTAGCGACGTTGGATTGCTCCAAGCAGGGTATACAGTGGAGGCACGGCATGACGAGTACAACGTCCAGTGACCAAAGCGTGACTCAGGGGCATTCAGCGCAGATAGCCCGTAGAATACATCAGCCTCTTGATAACTATACACTAGACTCCCTGGTGTCCCAGGCGGCCTCAGTGTCGCGGGCGAAACGTCTCTATTCCACACGTGAGACTGGCGAAGTGTCTGATAGAACCACGTTTCAGCGTGGTGCCGGAGACTATGCGGCTGATTCATCCAAAGTCAAGCGTGTGATTGATGTTGCTAACTCAATTGCCCCTGGGGCAGACACAAGGAAGCCTGTCTCTGAGACACACCAATACGTTTCTGCTGCCGACCGACATGCGGGAACTGAAAGGGAAACGACATTGCCTTCTGATTCTGCGAAACAACCACAGTTGACAACAAGCTCACAGCAATCCGAAGCCAGTGTGCCTTCAGAGGAGCAACACGTTACCGCCACAGAGACTGCCGGTAAGACGTCTTTGAGCATCCAGCAACAGACTGCAGCTATGTCTATTGAGCCGCACAGTGCTACAGATGAATATGCTTCTCATTTGAGTGCCAACGAATCCAGAGATTCTGCAAGTGGACCCGAACCCAGCCGGTTCGACCTCCTTCGCAGCGCATCCGTGCAGCATTCGGGTGACCGTAAGAGGCTTTCTTACAACGATATTATGCGTAGTACTGGTGGTTTGACACGGAAAACTTTTGGAGCTGGGCGATCTGATAATGAGTGGACTGTTAACTTGGAAGAAGGCATACGTCGACACAATGTGTCAGCGAGCTCCGAATTTCGTGAACGACGCAATACGCCCCATCAACCAGAAGCACGTCCTCCGGAACCTGAGCAGACGGCAAGATGGCATCGGAACTTCAAGAGAACGGAGCAGGAGAAAACGCTTGACTCCACGTCTGAAATGAGCTCCAGTACTAGCTCCGATAGGCGGTCAGAGGTGAGGCATGATCGACTCTCAAGTTTGATGGAAACGTTGCTACAACTTCATATTACCAATGCCCAGCAGAGTAGCAACCTTGTGAGTTCAGGCAACGGTATCAGATTTGCGAATGCTGAACCGTCTAGCGGGGAGAAGCAACATGAAGAAGAACCGCCCGCTAGTTATTTGGAGTTTAGGTCCTCTTGCTTGAGCGACACTATCCCACCGGCAGCAGTCCAGAGTCCATGTGAGCAACAGCACCCCTCCATGGCACGCACTGATACTGTAGGCATACTTTACAATGCCGGGGAGCAATCTGAATCTCAAAAGAGTGTGCCACCGCCGTACGAATCAGGAGATGAAACAGAACCGGGTACACTTCACGGTAAGGTTTCTCCTACCCCTGGAACTTATAACCAGGATACTGCCAAGCTATCCTCAGCTTCGGAGATGAAAATGGCATTGCATACGGCACAAGTGCTGAGATCTGGTACCATCGGTCCGTTCGTAAAACGCCGGCATAAGGAGTTTGCTCCGAAGCCCTTGAAGTCGAGGAGCGACAATGCTCGCCAAATGGAGTCAAACGTTGGGGACGACTGGAAACCCGATGAAGTATCTAACGAAGAGAAAGGAATGAGGGTTCAATCGGTAGATTCGATTGAATCCGAATCTCAAGACTCACGCATGTCGGTGCAGGAGGAGCCCCAATCTCAGATCTTCGATTGGTCCCAGGCTTCCGTCTCCCAGATTGAACAGGAGAAAAGGAAAGTTGAGACATGGAAGTTTCGAAGCAGATCGCTACCACCTAACAGTGAATTTTCCGGTGAGGAAAGTACTCGAGCGCCAGATGCACAGCAGTCAAAATATCCCAGTGGATTGCTTCAAAGGACTGAGGCTCCCGTGCAAGTTCGTGCGTTGTCCATGTCTACGCGGTATGAGACGTTGGGTTCTAGTAACGTGACCACAGAGCCGGGCACCACTGCGGGTAGTCGCGCTGCACGGCAGGATAACGGCACTAATCAGCATTTACACCAGTCTTACTTGGATGACTCATCGAATAGTGAGCGTGGGCAGATGTCTCAGCAGACTCCTCCGGCATCCTCTCAAAGACGTGTACCAGAGACTGCTTCGTGTCTGCGAGCGGTGCGCACTGAGGCGTCCGTAGTAAAACCGAATCCGCATCAGCCATCGAGCGTTGAGCGCCAGAGGAACAATCCTATAGAATCTCGTCCGGGAACCGGAGCAACGCAGTCCGCGGGTCAAAACGAAGCCCCTACCCATACTAAGCCTAGTCCCCAACAATTGAGCTCCAGCGCTCTGGGTAGCGTATTCTACATGGCATCCAGTTTTAGCGACGACGTTTCCGAGTCTGCTCAACCACCCAATGCCCTGGAGCGTGCTCGACCAGTATCGAATCATGTGCAGGTGGAAAGCGACAGAGGCAAGAAGGGTGTGTCAGCTCTACCACCAAACGCTCGTGAGAACCATGATATCACTGAGCACAGTTCGATCACTCACAGTACAAGTATGCCGATGAGAGATGAGAACCGTTCTGGGGCAACAACTCAACACGCTTACGAGGATCTATCCACGATAAACGCTTGGGTTACTTCAGAAAAGCAGTTTTCTGATGACGCATCACCCGATGTCGCAGAGGAAATGGACTCTACAGTCCGCGCTAATCTAATATCTGCAGCAACCGCCCTCGTTTCTGCGCGTTATACTCTTTCTAAGTATACCGATCATGAAGAAAACAACCAACCACCTGTAGCCGGCGACGGCGTCGAGCAAGAAAAGGCGGGAGCTACGGCGGCGTCAAGGAGAAGTTCAATCGAAGATAATATGTCGTCGTCCGTGTCGAAGAGTTCTTCGCTGAGCCTACTCTCGTCGGACTCCGAAGAGGAGCTCAATGAGACAGCAAAACGTTCTGCCACAATGCCTCGCTCTGGGGGCGCCTCAAAGGACAGCCAAAATGGCCAAGCCATAGATAAAATGAGCGAGCGAGTCGACGAGCTTCGCAACGCCATCGTAGGATTTCTACAACGACAGAGAGATCAGCAATCAAGCACGGGAAGTACGCTCACTGTAGACTCTAAGAGCGGTATATTTCCTTACGCGCAGCAATGGGGAAAAATTGAACCGGATGCCCCCAAAACGAAAACACAGGAGCCACTTGCTGTATTTGGGTTGCAACGCCAAGTCCAGCAACTCGAGTCTCGTTTACAAAAAGTGCTTGAGAATACTGCTGACCCCAACGGTGAACATAGCACTACTCATGGAGATGCGAAGGACTTGGATGCCGCAGCACAATCTTCAGAAGCAGCCAGTCGCCGTCGGTCAATATCTGCCCCCTTCAGCAGACGGAGTAAATCGTCTCCCCAGAGGGCTTCGCGTCGTCAGGGTCGTGTGTCCCGTGAGAAACAGCGTGCCAATTCCTTGGGACCTGTACCGGCCCCCTACGTCAACTTTGTTGAACCTTTGCATTCTTCAACTGGAATTGGTGGGGGGAACGTGGATATGAAGCGCTTTGTTGGGATCGGACTTAACAGCGACGTCCATGGCCACACATCTACATTTTTGTCTAGGACGTATAGCGGTCAAGCTATACCTGAACGTTGGTCAAGGAAGAATCCGAATTTGGCAACCTTTGTATCTTCTCGTGAGTCAGCTTTAACGCCAGAAAGGAATGAACGTGTCCCCGGAAAGGGGCCTGTATCGCCGGCCGACTTTCTGCCTTCATCGACGTCGGGTTTACGGGTGTACCCTCCTTCGGGAGACCGACGGCTTATAGAGAAATCCTCTCTCCCCCGACGAACACGCGCTGGAGGCCGTTCACGTAAGCCGGGGGAAGACAACGCTGCTGAACACTCTTTCTCGGAGAGCCACAGTGGAACCAGATCATCTATCGTCGACGACTATCGCTCTTCTTACCCTGAGGATTTTGTGAATAATGCTCAAAGTAGGCTCATTGGCAATGCGGTGCGATCCGCTGCGAACGCAAGGTCCCGTGAAAAACGGCGACGCGGAGAAAGTGAGTGGAGCACAGTAGGCCAGGACGTAGTGCCTCCGTCAGTGGAACGAGCGAAGTGGGGAAAAGATTTTCGTTCGTTGTCCAGTAACCCAAGAGCGCAAGAGTTATCCAAGGAACAGGTGAAACAGTTGATGAATTTGGCTCTAAGGAGGTCCCAGCAAACTGCCTTGCAGCGCAGCGGAGCGAATGGCAATCTATCTGAAGAAGAAAACAAGACTGAGAAAGGAAATTCCAGGAAGTTGCGGCGAAAGCGTAATGCCCCTTTGCATACCGCCGTTCGGGCTGCTCGTCATGCTCCTGCAGACACTAAGGAGCGGCCGAAATCGAAGAAGAAGAAGTCGAATAAAGCCGGAAAACAGCAGCAAAGGCAACAACGTTCTGAGTCGCAGTCACGGCGTACTGAGCCTTCTCAGAATAATGCCATTTCTCCAACTCCTTACAGTGGTTCGCGTATGCCGGAGCTCAAACAGCGTCCAGCTGAAGAGGCCACAGCTCCTGCAACAACCGTTGCACTGCATAAGGTTAGTGAGGGCTACGACAACGGTCAAACAGAGAACTATCCGTCTTACGAAGAAATCGAACACATGTTTTCTGACATTGGGGATCAGCGCTCAATTGGTATACCTGGGAATGAGTCGGATACCACCCGCAAGCCGCCTCAACCTGCATCGGTTGGTAACGCTAGTTCTGAAGACTCATTGGAGCGGAACATTATGGATACCATCCGTAACATCAGGCATAGTAGCGACAACTTAGACAGCGTGCTCAACAACGTAGCAGAAGAGTTGAACTTGTAGATGCGATGTTCTCTACTAACATAACTGTTTGCTAAGTCCCTGCGAGGGGTTTGATTACAACATTCTCTGTTTGTACTCTCCGTCTGTGTGCCTTCGTCACTCCAATGTAATGCACATGGAGAACACAGTCGACGATGACTAGTGGCACGTGATAAACGCTTTCGACTTGTATGTGTTGGGGCGATCCATTGGCGAACGTAGTTCGAGTGTATAAGTACAACTCAGTATCTCTTTTACCCAACATCCATTGCGGACAGAAAACGAGCAAACATACATACCAACACTAGCCATAATTGGAATCGCATGGAATATGTACTTATGTGTGTATTGGTATTGCGTCTACCGGAAGACGTGTCTGCTACAGGTTGCGCTAAACCGTGTGAGGGGTGAACTCTACCCGGAATCGGTCCAACATCTTCACGTTGTGGCGCATCAACGTGACAGACAGTTTGGCCGTCATCATCTTGCGGAAGTTCCGCATCTCCCTTGTTCCCCAGCGGGAGCCCGAACCGCTGCCCGGTGCTTTCCTGGCAATTCTGTTGAGGAACTTGATCGCGTCTTCCCCGAAGCCGCCCGTCGCCTCTATCGCGAATGGGATAGTTTCCGTGTGGTGGTCCCTCAGGTGCCCGTATTTGTCCGCCTCGTCTTCTCCGCTTCTGCCGCGATGGTGAGGAATCTTCCCGCTGTCCTTGCTAGTCTGAGCGGGATTGACACTGCCACATCGACGTACAGTGCGCTCGTTGGCCTTTTGCTACCAGGTCCGTTACTGGCCTCGCCTCTCCTTCGTTTCGCGGATCTTCGTGCACCTCACTCTTCACTGGCATTTGACTCACGCAGATGTAGTTCTCCAGTTCCACTGCTATCCCGTCATGACGGCGGATCCTTTACGTGGCGTTCCCTTTTTTTGCCGCATCCCAGTGCGTGGTGCAGCAGCTCGTCGACCGGTCCTTCTCCACAGCATTCACCAGATGGTCCCGTGAACAAGTTGATTTGGGGGAGCACTAGGCGTAGGCGCAGTCATGTACTCGGCGTCATTTAGTTTAAATCCTTTCCTTGGTGCTGCGTATAGCCATGCTGCTGCTCCCTCCGCTTGGCATGTTGTCAGTAACGCTTTCTGCTGTGGGTTCAGCGTCCCTTTCAGAGTCCGTTTAGCTACTCTCTGCAACATCTTGTCCAGCTGTTTTTGTAGCTTTGGTGTGTTCCAGTAGCCTAACCGTAGTTTGCAACCGGGAGTCCGATCGTTTCCTGTAGCGCGTTCTGACTCTCCGCGAGCCATGGCGGCCGCTTCTTGGCATATTGCGCGAGCGGGTCCTGCTCGCCTCCAGCCACTTGTTGGATCGTTTGTGGCGGGGCGCGCGTCGATCGCCCCATGTGCTTTCATGAGGAGAAGGTTTTTTGCAGTGATTAAGGCATATGATTTCGGAATGGAGCAACAATTGTATGAAAAATGACAAGGGTTTAGAGGATTAAAGTTACAGTCTTCCCGGATGAAACTGGCCATGCCCCTTGTGGGTAGAGCCATCTGTTAAAATTGAAACTATACATGTTCCGCACTACGTATCTTACCAAAAAAGCACAAACTCCTTGTGATGAGATATACATTTTTGATGGATAATATTTGGCTACGCTTCAAGCGAGGAGGGTTCATCGTCCCTTCGCTGAGGACATGCCTTCAGATGTATCGGAAGACGACTGCGAGGCTGACGCTGATGCAGTCATTGATCCGCGAGAAAGCACCATCACAAGCAAAGAGCAAGAAGCGGGCCAGGCAGGGAAGAAATCTCAGCAATCCAGAAAGTGACCCCTGGATCATGTCTTGCTCCCCAGGCCGAAGGAGGCGGTGTCTAACCGAGAGCAATACGCTCAGGTGTGTATATTTCACCGTTATGAAAGTCCTTGACGACTTTCAGAAGAATGCTCACAGAATCATCTGCAGAATGTTTCCTCGTGGAACCGGCTCCGAATATCACCCGTCACGTTGGCGGGTGATATTCGAAGGAGACTTCAACAATTCGAACCATTGGGTATGCTGAAACTTTAAGAGTTCGAATATGTTACACACCACTAACACCTCATCCGACGCACCACAAGCATCGTCCGCCATACCGAAGGCATTGAAAGCATCGTCCACTAAACCAAAGGCATTGAAAGCATTGCCCACAAAACCAAAGGGGTCACAATTGTCACGAAGCGAAAGCCACCTGCAGCAACGTGCAAGGGCATTCCAAAGAAGCCACGGCAAACGAAAAACCAACAGGTGAAGGGCAACGGTATGTGGATATGGATAGTAGAAAAATTCCGGGAGTTTGACTCTAGGTCTGTGTAAAGTGGAGAGGGTACCCCAAGGTTACTTGGGAACCAGTAGTCAATCTCAGGGAAGACCTCGGGGCTTCTTTTCAGCAATTTTGGGATCCGTTAGAAGACACTCTGCCAATACGGTTGCTTTTCAGATCGATAAGCTGCTCGACTCCTTGTGATCAGCTGAACTGTACTAGAGACCTCCTTCATGAACTTGATTGCAGCTTCTCCAATGCCACCCAGTCAAAGCAAAGATGCTATGGTTAGGTGCTCCCTATCTGCTTACGTAGCGCTTCCTGCCAGTCTCTGCGACGGGCCCACTGTTCCACTCTGAGGACCGAGACCAAACAAATGCGGGATTTCAAAGTTTTGACGTCAACCCATAGTTCATCAATGCTTTCCCTCCCTATCTCGACAAGGACTCTAGGCCCGAGCAGGGAGTGTGGAGCGTAGACTGTGCTACTTGGATCGTTCGCTACAATCATTACAATGCCACTACTGGGAGACTGAACATCCGTGCCGCACGTCTGCAACCGGATTCCTCTTCATAGGCTTCTACCTCGTGCGCATACACACTTCACGCCGGCATGACTTTACACCGTCTACCTACTGTCGGTAGTGTACCCGTAAATTACACCTACGACATTTGCTGGAACAAACACGAGACCAGTCGAATCCATCGCTGCAGCCCGCTGTTTGCGACATCTTGAAGCATTTTACAAGAATCGCACAACTGCACAAGATACCGCTGCCAGAAATCGGCTGTGGCCGTGGCAATGGAC
>LVLI01000862.1:0-62369 GCA_001687465.1 Halocafeteria seosinensis
GACCAACACTTAATCCTAACTTCGCTGCTACAACCGGTCCTGGCGTCGCTGTGGCAGGCTCAGGGCCTTCTCCCAGACTAAGCCTTGACGGTAACTCTGACGTCGTTGGCGTAGGTATGGCAGGCCTCCTGAGCAAAACCAGTGTTGTGTTCCCTCACGGCGCATGTCAGCAAGGTTGCAGCGGGCCCGTCGCTGCTTAACACGGGCGCATACCGCTCCTCGATAAGAGGATGTGGTCAACCCCCCGGCCGGTGGGCTATCTGTCACATATGTGTGTGTGTGTGGAAGACAGCTGCCCCACCTGTGCAAGTTCAAACACGGCATCCGTGGTCTGATGGCCATTTGTGGGTTTGGGTCTTTTAAACAAGTTGTTTAAATTGGGGATGGATGATGTGCTTCGTTGTCAGTGATTCCAGGATGACCTTCTTGCCGTACCAGGCTTTCAATTTGTCGGAATGCCTCGGAGACTGTGCGAGTGGACTCCTTGAGGACCAAATTTCTGATGAGACTGGACGCTTGAAAGCAGTGTCGTTCAATGAGCCTGCCGAAATGGTAATCGGAACATCCACTGAAAGTCTCAGGAATGAAGCCTCTTCCGACGCGGAACGTAACTGATGCGCTTTGGTCTTTCAATTTGAGAGTGGAGCAAGTCGAAGTGGAGAACGGAGACGTGAAGTCTGCAAGGTGCTCCATGGTCGTCGCCGCATAATCTGCAGCCGTTCTCAGGGGTCTTTGCATCGAAGTCCCTGCTTCCAA
The DNA here is from genome assembly GCA_001687465.1 of Halocafeteria seosinensis. Classification (NCBI taxonomy): domain Eukaryota; class Bigyra; order Bicosoecida; genus Halocafeteria; species Halocafeteria seosinensis. The sequence goes on from LVLI01000862.1 coordinate 757, forward strand.
CCCTGTACTTCCACGACCACCAGAGCGTCAGTACAACAGCCAATTCGCTGATCCTGACTTTGGAGGGCATCCGCATTATTTCAATTCCTTCTCCAGTCGGGCCTTGAACGCCAGATCGGGCTCGCATCCGCTTCTTGTGGCCAGTGTGAAGAGCTGCAGCAAACTGCTGTGCGACCCAACAGCTGTCCAGTGTTCGCTACCGTGTGTGCTGACAATGTTGCATTTCTGATACACAGTATTGTCAAATGCTACGTGCAGTTTGTTTAAAGAAAGATTGGCATGCATTGCTGCAGTTTTACGTAGGTAGCATTGGTATGGTGTAGCTCGCACGGCGTGCCTCGGTGTTCGACACATGCATGCTCTGAGGTGTTCCTAGACCAAAATTGCTTTCCTCATATTATAAGTTGACGAGTGCTCACGGAGAAGGAAATATGGCTGAGTTTCTTGTTGCTTTACGGGACTTCGACACTGACGCTGTGGATGCCCTCTGCAACGACTTCGATATCTCGGGGGAATCGACAGGGCTCTCAGACTTCTCAAGCCTCATCCAGCAAAGGCTAAGGACACGGCACAGCTTGAGGCATATCGTAAGGACGGAAATCATCAACCCTAATTCAGGTTACGGACTACCCCTCCTTATTTCGACGTTGTACTGGCTTTCCTCCATCTTGACGTGCAAATGGGCTCCATGCCTCTGCTGTTGCAAGTCACGACAACCTAAAGAGGGCCACGCAGACATTTTTGATGATGATGGTGATGATGATCAGCCGCCGAAGGAAGAGTGGCACCGTAGCACCGGTTCTCGACCACTGATTGAGATTCCGTGGTATGCGTCCACTGACGGGTTCACTCCGTGCAAACCGTGTCTCTCTCTGCCAGAGAATTACAGACTCCGCCAACCCGGTCAACAAACGTTTAAATTCATCGAACCCCCTGAGGGTGGCCTGAAAGACGAACTGCTTTGTAGGCTTGGAGTAAATCGGACATGTGCTGCTTTGTATTGCCTAGCAATGGTATTCATTCCGATGTTTCTGCTCCCTGTGCTCGGGATGGTTTCTCCAGCGCTCTTCCCTCTCAGCTGTGGGTTGACATTCGACCTCGTTTTCATGACTCTACTCTTATTGGCATTAATTGTCGCGATGTTGATTCTTGAGCCTATGCACAAATGTTGTTGCTCACCGAATCGTCACGCGTCAGATCGGGGGACGCAATTTGCCTGTGCATTGTACAAGAAACGGCTGGGAAAGAAGTATTTGGTGAAGCGAGTGACTCTCGTTGAAAATGCAAGTTTATGTAAATGTTTATGGCTTCAAGTACGAATAACCTTTCCGGGATTGAGCGTGCACAGTGCTCTAGTGAATAACCCTGTGTGGGGTTTTTTCGAGCATTTCCCTACCCACACCATTGCAAAGCGCTGGCGTGAACTTGCTGATTTCACAGGTGGGAATATCCCAAGGCAGGAAACCACAAAGAAGACCCCCTTGCCAACTACAACCTCTGGACCTGCTTTCGTTCCCGCGAACTCATCCGAAGTATATTCTGTATAACCGCCCAAGTAGTTTCACTGTCTCTGTCCTATTTGTTTGGGGTATTAGCATATTCCTCCGTGTTAGGTATGAATTTCTTGTATTTAGTCTCTAGCCCGCTGCATTGTTTTCTAACCTAGCGAGTTAGCGTCTGGGCCATTTGAAGCGACGTGGCCACGTTTTAAACCTCAAAACAGTGTTAAATTACCGGTAAAGCTGCCTTCCCCCTAATACATGTATAGTGCTTATTTATGAGGATTTCAACAACGCTGCATTTTTACGTTCTACATACTGTGTAATAGACGAAGTCTAGTATGTACAAATGAAATGAGTGATGTTGTATACAGATGACTGAATCAACATCGCAAATCATGTTTTGACCCCATCCGGTCTACGAGAGCCGCGTGCTCGCGCCTTAATCGGCTCTTCTGCCTTGTACGGTTATTAGGTTCTGCAACTCAGTCATCTTCTTCAGACAGCATCGTCCTCATTGCGGCCATGCGGGAGCTAGAGAGGGGATCTGTGGCAAGAGCGACCAAATGCCTGACCTCAAAACTGAGTCAAAAGGGATAGCACAAGGCACACCTGACCTAGAAACAAATTACGCACCTTGCACCCAGACAGGCTCCACAAATTTGTAGAACCTGACGTGAGCGCAACGCCATCACACTCCCAAATCACGGACACTGTGAAGCAGAAGAGACTCGATCGGCAGCGTAAGCAGGCATGGTTGCAAGAAGCACGGCCAGCAACGAGCAGAGGAGAAGCAGACAGGGGCCTGCAGACCACGAGGGAAATAGACCGCACATCAGTAGACGAAATCACAGCGCGCCAAAACCCTCGTGGCAACTTCGCGCGCGCAGAATCAAACCCAGCGCCAAGCGGAACACAAGGCACACAGCGTACCACAAACAATAACGACGATGGCAACCTCGCAAGCGACACACCAAAGGAATCCGACGAAGAAGGATCGGATAACACTATGGACCTCCTCCAGGACTTAAAATGTCTACACAATCCCAAGTTGAACTAGCCCGTTACTTTATATATCTTTCTCCGGTTTGCATCCTCCTTATAGCTGGTCGTCCTTCTTGCTCGCCGCCGCCTTACTTAGGGCCTCGGTTGATGAGGGCAAATGTTGACAATTGACAGTATTTGGCCTTTATGCTTACTACCACTGGTACTGTAGTGTTTCTTTCTTTGTCTGATATCAAACGGACACTGTTTTCCTGTTCCATCGACTTTGGTTGAATGAAGACTTCCCAAGCTGCCCCCGCGACCTCCGGGGAACGATGGTGGCTTCGTACCGCTCTATGCGTCGGTACAAGTGCCCTCGTGAGCGCCGGATTACATTATTACCTCCAGCGGGACTCCTCCTCCTCCTCTGCGAAGAAGAAGCCCTCTGCAACGAGCAGACAACGAGGGGGAGACCCCCGAATAGGCCATAGCAGCTCGGTCAAAAAACCACCGCGTGATATAAGGTTCATGGACGACGATGAAGCCTCTGCCGAGGAGTCTGACGATGCATTCGGTGCGAATGCAACCGATTCGGAAGAGGCCATTCGGAAATTCCTCGTGGATGAAGTGTTCCATGGCTCCAAAGAGAAAGAGAGCGAGGACCGGATCAAAGCCAAAGTGGATGTGTTTAATAGCCTCATTGACACCAAAGTTGCCACAGCGACTTCAGATTATTTGAACAAGCATGCAGGAAGTCAAGGGAAGAATTTCCCCCCGGTCAGGCGTCTCAATAACCCCAAGCGTATCCTCGTCACGGGAGGCGCCGGCTTTGTCGGCTCGAATCTGGTGGACGTGCTGATGCAACAAGGCCACCAAGTGTATGTCCTGGACAATCTCTTCACGGGGAGACGAAGAAACATAGAACACTGGATCGGTATGTATTAGGATTGTTGATTCATATGCATCCAACAAAGGGGATAAACACACTCCCTCATTCGCAGGCCATCCACATTTCGAATTCTTCCAAACGGATGTGACTCAGCCCTTCTATATCGAAGTTGACCAGATATATCACTTGGCTTGCCCTGCATCCCCTCCTCACTATCAGCACAACCCAATCAAGGTATGCAGTTCTTACTTCATGCGTTGTGTCTCAACAATTTCCTTTATCGTGAGAAACACTTTGCAGACAATAAAATGCAGCACCCACGGCACCCTGAATATGCTGGGCCTTGCTAAGCGGGTGAATGCACGTCTGCTGTTTACCTCTACGAGTGAAATTTACGGAGATCCTTTGGAATACCCTCAGAAAGAGACATACTGGGGAAATGTCAACTGTTGGGGTATCCGCAGCTGCTACGATGAAGGCAAGCGTGTTGCTGAGAGCATGTGCTTCGCATATAGACACCAGAACAATGTCCATGTGCGTATTGCTAGAATTTTCAATACATTTGGCCCAAGGATGGAACCCAACGATGGGCGTGTCGTAAGCAATTTCATCAAGTATGCCTTGATGGGAGATGCGACCAAGCCTATTGAAATCTACGGAACTGGAGAACAGACCCGTTCTTTCCAATACGTAGGTGATTTGGTCCAAGGATTGATTGCTCTTATGCATAGTGACCATTCGGATCCCGTCAACTTAGGAAATCCTTCCGAATACACGATCAAGGATTGGGCTGTCGTCATTCGGGACAAGTTGAATCCGTCTATGCCGATTGTTCACGTCGACGCTTTGGGTGATGATCCAAAGGTTCGCAAACCAGATATCCGCAAGGCCCGAGACTTGTTGGGCTGGGAGCCAAAGGTGGATCCCATCGATGGGTTGGAACCGACTATTCTTTATTTCAAGCATATCCTTGGGCTTGCTACGGAGAAGGATGAAGAGCAGCCTGCGTTGTGGCTGAACGAGTTGCCCGATGCCCTGCCACCGCTGGACGAATCTGCCAGTCCTTAAGTGACTGTGCACAAGGATGCACAGATGTGCATCTCTCTCAATCCTTTTCCAAGGTTGGGAACATACCAGACAAAACACACTTTGTCGTTTTACTTCACTTGACTTAAAAACAATATGATATGTACACGGACTTCTCTGAAGATGATGCCATCCACCCACTTCAATATCGGAAACGACACGCTTTAGTCCGTTTCACAGCATCATTGGTGTGTAGTTTCTCTCCACAGCATACGGCACAAGTTCTCGCACGAGACGGAGCCAGGGTCGCGAAGCTCAGTTCAGCGAGACCACCATGTTGCCAAAGAGTGTGATCTTTTTTGGCGCGACGGGTACTATGCAACTACCATTGGATTGCGAATGTCATTCGAAACCGTCTTATTTGCACCACTGTATCGGTTTAATCCTCTGTTGAACCACTTAGCCTTCCTACATACATGTATCCCCAGGCCTCAGGAGGAAGAGCAACTTCAAAAAGATTCCCCATCAAGAAAGGAAGCCAGCGCAACGTCGCACCGGACACGAAGATTCTTCTTTTACGGGGAGCTTCTTCCAGAATGTGCCTTGGTCAATGTCCATTCACGACTCTAATAGAGCGATCCATCCGTTTGACTGTGCGCCTGTGGAGTCTCTATCCGAAACATTGTAGAGAAAGTGTCTCATCTCTCCTCCTCTTCTAGTATCCAATCACCTGAAGTTGGGCGTATCATCTCCTTTTTCCGTTGTCTATGTTTATTATTCTCTGTCTGTCTGTCTGTCTGTATCTCTCGATATAGTATAACCAACCCGTGGAACAGGTTACAAACCATGCAACTATCCATGGACTGGGACTTCAAGGTTCGTCATGCCTCTTTACTTTGAGACACCGGGTACTAGTACGTGCCACATTTGCGGTAATGGTAACTCATCCAATACAGGCAATTAATGGTTTGGAGGAACTCAATGCTTGCTTACTGCTATAAGAGTTACTTCGGGTACTATGTGGGATGTATCTATCATGTACCGCATTTTATCCTTGGAATTGCCCTCAGTAACACACGGCGTAAGGATGCTTACGGTTAGACCGGAGCACTGCAGGAACGTTCAAGACTTGACTGCTCGACGTCACCGGAAGAATGTTCCATTACCTTCGAAGGTTTTACCCGCTCGAAGCAAAATGTAGCAGTGTTTATCCGAGTATCCGTAGTCTACCCATCTAAGAACCGAGCAGTGCCCGGGCCCATGACAGACGATTTGTGCTCTGAGTGGGTAGTTCCAAACGCTACGAACAGATTGTTTTAAATTTGAAATCCAATCCCTTTTATTTTTTCAAACTTTCGAACTGTTTGGATTGGTTCAACTTTGAATGTTATCGATTGGTTTACTACTGCATGTTATCCACCGTCAGGTCTATGTCCGCTATACCAACAGCAACTATACGCTCGTGGCGGACCCCCCTATCGTTGTCTAACGGCCGAGTCTGCATCATGGAGCAAGATACTAACACTGATACTACTGTACTTTAAGTACCATCCAGTGCTTGACAAGAAAACATGGGTATAACTTATTGGCGGAATTCATCCGAGCGCGTATGAACGATACACCAGATTACCGTGGTATTCCGAACGCACATTCTATGTATGATTTCAAGGAAAATGATGCTGCTGGAGTAGCTATGAGGAATGTGAGCCTTTCTGCAGCGAGGGAACCGTTGCCTGTAACTAAACGAAACGCCAATTCAGCTCATGCTGAGAGGCTGCTTCGAGCCATGTCGACGTTTTTGGACGAGATTTTGCGGTTTCAGGGGGAACCGACAGCGTTTTGGTTCAATAAATTATACCAATCGTTTTCGGACCTGACGCACACGGTACTGCATTTTGATATAAGACATCAAATAGGAGTGACTATTTTGCTTGACCTGCTCACGAGATGTGTGTTTGAAGACACACTGTGTTAAACGCATTATTAAACACTTTCGGTATTAGAAGCGTCTGCACTCTGGAATTGCTTCTGCATATCTTCCGTTTGCAGGAGTCGGCTCCTGCTGGTAACTCCCATATTCTTGGGAAAGTGCCAATGCCAGTTGAAGCATAGCACTCTTAGTGTCATTTCGAGGATTTGAACTCTCCAAGGCATCTATGATCCAGCTATAAAGTTTATCATCTTCGCTGAATTTTTTATACCAATTGTGTACTTTTTCACCAATTTCTTGTTCCAAGCAAGAGAGGGGAACACAAAATTTGAAGGAGTATTTGCTCGATATGCTCTGATATTCTTTGACTAAACTCTTAAGAAATGCCTTTCCGTTGCACGCATTTAGGTACCCGACTTTCCCGTCCTGCGCATCACTACTACCTTCCATACCTCATGGTCATGCCACACTGCGACCTACTACCCCCATTTTCATCACGTTTCCTGCATGTAGGGCGTGGGGCACGGGCACAGTGGCATGCCACGGTTGGCACAGCATAGGCCAATTTTAGGGTTGGCACAAGTGGCGCACTTTTAATCTTCAAAATACCATTCCAGCTCCGGCGAGAAGATTCTTTCACAAAGTGGTCGCCGACGAAACTTCTACGCGTCTTAGAGTCGCATGCATGAATGGCCTCAGCGAAGAGTCGTGTTTTGTCTCCTTGTATGTTTTTCCATTGTTATAGGTGCAATCGTTTGCCCATTGGGGGAGATGGCATTCAACCGATTCAGCAGCGAATGCAGTAATTGGTCGGACGAGCTACGGAGTGCGTTCGATGGAGACCGAGGTAAATAAGTCAGGCTCTCTTTCTTTTTCTTTGTATGACTGTCATTTTCCTTGGGAACGTACGTGACAGATGCAGAAGGGGATGTGTTCAGCACTGACAACTCGTCGATGGCAGGCATGCGCTTTCCGCGCTTTCCAAGTAGCAGCAGCAGCAGCAATCAATATGGAACTGCATGGCTGTATCCGGGATCTCTCTCCACACAGAAAGAACAGGAGACGCATCGTAATGGGAATGGGAATGGGAATGGGAATGAGACGGTAGTCTCTCCTGAGGGTAGAGCAACCAGCGGGAAGAGCGGAGCACAATTTGGACCTCCCGAGGCCCACCTCCATGATCTGGTACAGCATGCACCGCCGCAAACTCAAAGGTTCTACGTCGGTCTAGCTTTCGGATCTCAGACTTATCTCTACGGTATGGATGCATACTTCTACGTCGAATGTGGATGATAATGGTAGCGGTTTGTATTGTATGTTTCAGATCTACCATCGCCGGATGACAGCGTCGACCATATATACAGAGAATGGAGAAACGAGGGTCGACTGTGCCGCGCCCCTCTGGAAATTGTTCATAAATTGTCCCCAGAGGTAACGTATCATTTGCTGGAAGGATTCCCCGAGGAACAGGCCAACGAGGAGTCGGACGCGTTTCAGCGGCATATGCACAGTAGGTGCCGTGTGGGGATGAAAAAATCCATAATCCGTAAAGACCAAGAAGAGTTCCTCGATGACATCGAATACCGCGAACGAAGTACGAACTTGACGGTTCGTTTCACACCGACAGTGCACGCCTTCGGATTTACACGACTCGCGGGTGATGAAGGTGCTGAACTCACAGTGAAAATTCTGCGACTTGCTCCACAAGGACGACTTACTGAATCTCTCCCACTCTCTGGGAACCACGGAGACCACTTTTTCCGCTTTGTTGTACAAATCGAGCTAGGAAACAACATCCTTTACGAGATAATTTCCCGTCGCATTAAAATGCTGGCCAAACAATGAACATTAGCAAAGTCTACGGCGGTGCTTTAACTGCTCGTTATCATGATCCTCCAATTTTTGTGATGCAGTTATCCCCACAAGTACTTCGCCTCTTCAATCACAGACTTCGCAGCGGTGAATCTCGTATAGAATCAACTTTCCCTATCCTCGCTTGTGAAATACGGATTCCGTATACCACGTTGACTTTGTTCCCATTCCGTATAGGAGCCAGGGCCACAACATATACAGGACCGATAGGGTGAATAAATGAAATATGAACACCCGTAAAATCTGCCGTCAGTTAACGACCTTGTACAGCAAAACGTCACACGGTGTTCATACGAGTTCTTTTCAGGCATGAGTATCCTTGGGGAAACGACGATACGCCGGCTTCCTTTATTGGATGAGTATGCACTCTGTATCATCGTATGAAACCTCATTCGAATTGACGCTTGTATCGCAAACGTTACCCAGTCTATGATCAGGATACCAGCGCAGAGAAGCTGAACACCGGCTGCAAGACCAGCAGCATCAATAAGATCTCCTTCAATATCTTGGTTGGTCCAGCTACTATCGTAAATACATCCAGGGATGCCGTAAAGGATGAAGGCTCCCACAGAAGGATCAATACCTCGGCGAGTTGGAATATCAGTGGGGTCTTTATTGTCCTTAGCACCTGTGCATACCTCTCCTTTGGACAGTTTCGAGGAGAGTAGAAATGCCGAAGTCGCAACCGTACCTACGACAAGAAGGAACAAGATTGCAAGCGATAAGCTCTGTATGATAGACCGCCGGTATGCTGGAGAAGATTTGCCCATGGAATAAGAACCTTGCCGCGTTCGAGAAAGAGGCTGCGCTTCTTCTCCCTTGGATCTGCTCTTTGACTTCTTCCGTGCTACCGCTTTTACACTTCCCAAGATATGGATTAACCCAATGAATCCACCACTGACAATCCAGGAGATCGTAATTCCCCAAACAATTCCCGTGACACCTTGATAATAGCTCCGACATCCCTCTAAGTTATCACCCAGCCCAGGTGTTTTCATATGCGTAAAATTGTATGTTACTGTTGTAGACAAGCATCCCGTATTACAATCACACTGGTAGTCGAATAAACTAGCAGCGCAGTTACCCGTTTCCCGAAGTATAGCAGAGCAATCAAGGGTGCAAGCTTCGTAGCGCTCGTCACATTCATGCAATGAGCACCGCGGATTGCCGGAATCTTGTTGACAGTAGCACGCGCCAACGCTGGTAGAGCCACACTCTGATTCTGGACTGATACTGCGGTCAATCAAGTACGTGCTGTAAAAGTAAAAGGGGTCAGTTGTCTCGCGGCGCAGTTTTGCCATGCGTTGCGATACGAGGGTAGAGGAAAGAATCAGCACAATGACAATTATGACAAAGAATGACCAAGCCGGAAATTGCCAAGGAAACGATGCAGCAGAAGGAGTTGATAGAAGCTTACTGCTAGAAGCTTCCACCCAAGTCGCAAACGCACTGAAAATATTTGGCCTACGCTTCTTCTCCGCCTCCAATCGGCCTTCTCTGAGTGATTGCTCAAATTCTGGATCAGCGTTTGCATCAACTAAACATCTCCCAGAAACATCCCAAGGTAAGGTCGAGCCATAGTTAGAGTCTACGGCACTCTGATTCGTCAAATCAGAACTGGCAGAGGGACTCTTCTTCTTCGACACGTACTCACAGCATCGATAGCAACTACAGTACGTAAAGTTTCGAGACAGCCATTTTGTAGGAAATTTCAAAGACCTCCTTTCCGGAGATTTAAGGCCTCCAAGAACCATCGCCTCTGTGGCGGCAGCAGAATCTACTTCCTGGTTTGAGACTAGCGGGTATATCGAGCACCAGATACAACCTCCTACAAGGCGTACAACGAAAATAGTGATAACCAGAGAGAAGAGCAGGAAAGTAAATTCCTCATCCCAAATACGATCGACAAGGCCAGATTTACATCCAACTGCCATCACACTTATACTTGGACTTCCTGCGACACCTACTGTCTTAACTCCGATCCTTTCGAATTGAATCATAGCCAGTGCAACAAGGAGGCGAACCTCTCCCGCGGCTGCAGAAGCTAGGGGGACGCTCCATTCGAGTGTGCCGTCGATAATCTTGCGCTTCTGCAATTCATAGTCGAGGTTGTTTGCTGAAGTGGACAGGCGAACTACAGGGAGGTAAATGTGAATATCGTCCACAATCGGATACCCGACGCAGTACGTGTTGGGGGCACCAACGCTGCTTGAGTCCCATCGAACATTCCCAGAACTATCGACAACGCCCATTCCAATGTTCCGTTCGGGCAGTCTTGTTTGATTAATAAATGTTGTTTGCTGGCAATATATCGTGTTCGAAGGATGCCGCGCGATGAGGACTCCCGGATGGACATCAGATTCATTCAATGAATGCAGCTGATGAGCAACCTGTATGTTTCCTAGGACATCATATTGTACGTACACCAAATCCTTGAATGTCTGAGAAGAAATCAGAAACGAGACATCCATATTGGAAGTTACTGCGATATTAGAGCGGATTTGGTCAGAGTGTTTGTGCCTCCACAATATGTAATTCTCGTGGCGAGTGAGATTGACCGAAACAGCGCCGATAGAAGTCGAACTCCGCGGCCCCGAGGTCATTGGAAAACTTATCACAGCGATGTGTCCTTGCGAATCTAGGTTGAGAGAACTTAAATACCAATTTTTTATATCCCAAATCTCCAATGACGCCTCGTCACTAAGAACTCTTGCCCAATTATGCGAAATTGTAGGGTTTCCCTGTTGGATATTTTCCACCTTCATGCTCCACAGTTGTACCTTTGACCCCTGTTGTCCTAGCAGAAACACACTGAAACTATTGCAAGAGTTGGATTCAGGATGAGCATCACACGTCGTCATTTTTCCTTCAGTATTCATTCGATATGGTACAAAAGTTGTTTGAAAATCTGACCTGGGGTATCCTGAGCTATGGATGTCGTACCAAGCCAAGCGCTTCCCAAAATTGGCTGAAAAGACACCCAGTCCGCTAATACTGCACGACGTCTCCCCTTCCAAAAATAGTACATTCGTACTCATGACAGAGATGACGATTGCATTCGCACGTTCATGTATGACTAAATCCACAATGAGACTATCGACAGAACACGACGAAGGAAGGTCATCCGGAAGAATTGCACTATCAATGATCCTATCACCTTGGACATCTAGCTGATTCAATCTGCAAATGTGACGAGATTATAGACGCGATCAATACAGACACCCCGACAGGGTGACACTAAGGAAAAGGATAACATACCGCGGTTGGATGACCGTCTCTTTGCCCGTTTTGCGCAATACTGCGACTACAAAGTACACATTACCGGCTGCATCACTTATTATAGGCGACAAAACGGTGGTGCTATGTGTCACAGATTCTCTCGAGTCAGAAAACGTATAGTGTTTACAACTGCTAGGAGGGCCGCTGATTGGAGAATAGAATGTGCCCCCAACCCCGCCTCCAATTCGTCTCCAGCCAGAGAATTTCCCAACGTTCTTTTTGTCGATTGCATTGCTACCGAAGAATGCTAATACTCCTATAGTGATAGATAAAACCAGTGGTAGGAGAATACTGCACATCAGGGGTCCCAATGCGCGGCACGTGAGCCAACGCTTCGGTTCTGATTTCCACTGCGACTTTGGCTGATACATGTGCGCATCGTCAATGGCGTCTCCTTCATTGTCGTCAAAGGCGGCATTGTCGGAGCTCGTTGTACTACTTCTCATATTTGTTTCATTTCCGTCCTCATCCTTAGAGCCTGGAGGTGTCGCCTGTCCTGTGCACTCTATCGAGTCAAATGGCTTCCGATGAGACTGTTCCTGGTGCTGTGTGATATCATTACCAAGCTCGTCATTCGCATCAAATACAGAGTCGTCCATTATATCATCTTCAAGCTCGATCCCATAGCGACCACTTCCAAAGGGATCCTCCAGCTCTCTGAATCGGCACGAATCACTCGGTTGGAGACTGTAGCGGCGGAACACTTCCTGCATGTTTTCCGAGGCAGATCTTTCATGACCCGTTCCACTATCAGAATGAAGACTTTCCCGAGATGGAGAAGCCCATTTGTCCTTCCTTTTCCTCTTTTTCTTCTTGCGTCGTGATGAATGACTGCCTGAAGCCTCACTACTGCCAGTGACAGCGCTGCTTACGCTTCCCCTACGGTATCCATTGCCCACGCGGCTAGTGCGCCCCCTTCCAAAGAGTGAAAATGAGCCACCGTCGTCCTCTTGGACCGAGGAGATGTGTATGTGGAGGGAAAATGCCATTATGATCCCCTGAAGCGGAGGCCCCTTCCACATACGCCTGTCTTTCTCCTTTGTCTTCCATTATCCATATCCCATGACTCACTCTCTTATAAGGGAACACATATACATATTTGAACCATCACGACAACAACAATCGGATGCATCTATTTGTCATATACACTCGATACACGGACTTGTGAAGCAACTGCGGCAACCGTGAAGTTCGCCACCGCCAATGGCCCAATGCACTGGGCCCTCAGTAGGATAAGAGAGGTACACAAACCCATAGCGAATATGACGGTATTCCTACCGCAGCTTACTGGGGTAAGTTAGCAACGTACACACCGATTGTCTATTACAATGAGCTACAAGAATGAAGGAGGGAGTCTGATTTCGCCGCGTTACAAAGAACGCTTAACTGGACTTTCCTAGAAGATCGGGAAACTGCTGTCCATCCACATATCCACCTCGCATCGCTCTCCTGACATTCTCTTCGAATGTTTTGGGATCCTCGCGGAAGACCTTCGCCACTGTATGGTTTAGGGGGTCGTTGCCTTCGGGATTTAATAATAGGAACTCGAGGCCGACAACTATGTTTTCTAACGTGTAAACAGGTTTCCATTCCTTTCGCAATAAATCCAGGCAAACATTTCCTTGGTAATCAATGTTCGGGTGATATATTTTACACTCCTCTCGTAACGTGACTTTAGGTGGGTCATGAGGATAGGACGGCGGCACTTTCATAAGAAACCGGAAAGTTCCATTTCTATAGTATCTGCATCCTTACGTTGTAAATCGGTAATCATACGAAAGAAAAATAACACGTAATGCTGGAGAAAGCTAACATACCCCTGTTTCGGCTTCACCACCACTTCCATTTTCAATAAGTCATTGATATCAGGCCATTCCACCTGAACCTGTTCATTCTTATCCCCACTTGTGTATCGCTCGCTCATCGATTCCTTGTCTGTCATAACTCTGCGAACGGCAGGAGGCATTGCATCACCCGACTTTTTCTTCTCTCGAGGTGCTAACTTTCCCATTATACTCTGTCCCGTAGAGGATGACGACGCAGCGGCGGCGCCTGATCCATTGCCGGATGCTTCGGCCGCCCCTTCCCCCGAAGAGGAGGCGGACGAAGACTCGGTTTTGGGTTTCTTCTTGGCTAAAAACATTCTGTAGCTTCCCGAATGAGTATGGCGACTTCTTCGTCGTCGATTTCGAGCAACAACAAAAAAAAACTTCACAAAAGACGTCGTGTCGTGCCCCTGTACTGTTTATGCCAGAAGTGCGGCTAAAGATGCGAATGAATGGGAGGAATGGACCTGATCTATCAAACTCTCTGAAGCATGTGTTGTACACGTAGACGTGAGACTGAGACAATGTGGCCAAAGCCTTTGAAATTCAAAGTTTGAACCAGAGTCCGGGAAATGATTGTTCGAATCATCCGACACGACTTCAAACTTTTAAAGTTTTCACGCATCAACGTTAAAGTATAGCTGTCTAGTAAGAGTTCTCATTCACATATGATGCTAGACGCCAGATTCAGTCTACTAGGCAACAGTTTTTGGGGTTCACTACCGACGAGGCTTGCTGTTATTCACGTCAGCGAGCATACTGCGGACAGCTCTACAAGTCGGTAGTGGTACTACTTCGGGTAATTCAAGAAATGTAGATCCTATTTTAACAAGAGGGAGCGCTACTTATTGTAAAAATGGCAGATGGCTACAAGCCGCACGGTGCATTCCACTCTAGTGAACGTCACATTGTGCGCTCATTCCGCGCTCGTTCCGCTCTTTCGCTTTGACGATGAGTTGCCAGACAGAAACATCAGGTAGTCGTGGTGCAAGGACCAATTGTGCGTGTCCGGAAACGCTACGATTCTCTACTGACCTCTACCATTGTAGGTAACGCTGCAGGGTGATCCCCAAGTTTGTTTCACCGATCAGCAGCGGCCTCGGTTCTCAGCGACGGCACTTAAATGCCAGCTTTTGGTACGTATGTGGCAAAAGCCTTTATAACTGTCTCCGCAAATCAGTCAAACCAGTAGGTAGTATTCATCGCTATAGCGATCCCGTGTAACAGGTGCCAGTCAATCCATGATGTATGCTGGTGCTACGCGTGCTAAGTCGGCTCCCGATGCAATGAATGATAAGATAGGCGCTTATCCTATACCCGGTCGGCTTGTGCCGCTGCGATGAAAATGGCGACCAGGAGCCAGAGAGCGAATGTAATGCACCATCCTTTGAGGAAGGACTTCATGCTTCGTTGCGCAAAGAACAATCCAAAGAGTCCGAGTACCGCAAGCAGTCCACAGCATAGCCCAAAGCAAAACTTGCTCGGTGGTGGACGCAGCACTGGATCATTCAGTGTGTCATCGAGTTCCATGTGAGATGCTATGTTGGGGTGCTTGGTATCAATGTACACTTCTCGATCCTCGGCATAGGCCCCTCCTCCGGTCGCTTGCTCATCATGCTCCTTGTGCGTATACTGTTGCTCCTGCTCCTGTCGGCTTGCGGTGCCTGTTTCGCTACTGTCTTGCATGTTCCCAGCTTGTTGTACGGACGCACTTCGTTGACAAAGAAAAAAAAAAGGTGGTAACACAACAATCCCGATCCGATTCCATTGAATGTTCCAGGAGGAGTACAAACGCCATCGCTTTTTCCTAGTGTTGTAGTTGTCTCCTCCTATTTTTTTTCTATTATTATTATATATTTTTGGGTCCAATATGGGGACGGCTCAGTCGCGCAGTTTATACGGGTACTACGCCTTGTACCAATGGTCACGCTGTCCACGATGGCTCAAAGCTACACTGCTYCTGTTTCTGCTCAAATCCTGCAAGGATCTCCTCGCACGTGTTCGGCAAAAGTCTCTCGAGGGGAAGGTCGTTCTCATCACGGGCGCAGGGAGTGGGATTGGACGTCTCCTGTCCCTGAAAATGGCACGACTGGGCGCGAAATTGGCGCTAGTCGACCTGAATTTCGATAGTGTGGAGCAAACCGCCGTTGAAGCACGGCACTTTGGAGCCACGGCGCGGGTAAGCTCCCTTGCATGCGACTACAGAGGGATGGAAGCACCCCGTACACACATTAATGTGTCCTGCCGCAGGCGTACCAACTGGATGTGACAGACAGACAGAGAGTTTACAATATGGCGGACACCATCCAACAGGAGGTCGGACCAGTAGGTAAGTGCGGCCATTAACTACAGGTTGCAACGCGCTTTTGTGCGGTAGAAAAAAAGAAGATGAGATTGATTTGAATGATGATTGACAGATATACTGGTGAACAACGCTGGAATCGTATCGGGCAAGCGCCTGCTCGAGAATACTGACGAATCGATATCCAAAACATTCGATGTAAACACTATAAGCATGTTCTGGACAGTCAGAGCTTTCCTACCGCAAATGTTGGAAAGAAATTCGGGGCATTTAGTCACAATTTCGAGCGCTAGCGCCTATACCGGAGTTGTGGGGTTGGCTGATTACGCTGCCAGCAAGTGGGGAGGTGCGCCATTGCCTATGTAATACATCTACTTCGTGTGCTTTTATGCCTTGTTTTGTCCGCAGCATTCGGTTTTCATGAATCCATGCGCCTAGAACTGAAGAAATTAGGAAAAACGGGTGTAAATACTACATGCGTTTGTCCCTTCTACATCAACACCGGGATGTTTGAGGTGCGTTCTCCTGAGCAAAAGATCTATTTTTTGTTTCCTTTTCACTTTACAGAGGCATATGTCTCGCAGGGTGTCCAAACACGTTTTTCATGGATCCTGCCAATATTGGAGCCGGATTATGTGGCAAGTCAGACACTGAGGGCGATTCAGCAAGATCAAGAAGTTTTGTGTATGCCAGTAATCGTCTACCTTGTTCCACTGTTACGCGGGCTCCTGCCAACGTCACTATTCGATTTCGGGCTTGATGTGCTGGGAGTAAGTTTGTTTCATACAAGATATAGGTATGCTCAGTATCGAGCTTCACTTTTCTTCACTGCAGGTTTGTAATAGCATGGATAACTTTGTTGGGAGGACTCCAGCAAACTCTCAAGGAGCTGTATCGCCGCCTCGACAGGATGAGTAGGCCGGCTACAACTACTACGTGGAATAGTTGCCTCGTTGCAAAAGAAAACGAATAGCAAGTCGGCACATAAACTAAGAAGGGTATCTGTTTGAAAGAGCACAGAACTCAAGGAAGTTCAAACTTTTTGTGGTGACATGAATAAACTGCAACTGGCCTATTTGTTAATTGTGCTACCATCTCTATCGGTTTTCAATTTCGATGTTTTCCTCCGAGGCAGAAGCTGACTCTACGTCGTCTTCTTTATCTATGTCATGTCTCTTGAGAGCTACGATATAGGGATATAGTGGATATAATAGCACCAGCGTGGTGGTGAATCCAACAGTGCCGGCCAAAGCGAAGGGGAGATTATATGATCCTGTGGCCACGAATATCCATCCGGCAATGGGTGGGCCTATCGACACCGATAACGCCTGGAACCCATACATGAACCCCATCGCCATCGGTAAGTCTTTCGGACCTACTGTATCCGCCGTAACCTGCATGCGAGGGAGACTCAAGTGGTGCGACTTGGCAAATTTGCAACTCTTTCACAGAACAATACGTACCACGGGCATGGTGGCAATGAAAGATCCAGCAAAGAACCCAAATATAAATGTAACAATGTTTAAACTAATAACGTCGCGCGAAGCTGGCATTAACGCCGTGCTTCCGGTAGTAAAGAGCAATCCCAATATAAACGTATAAACCCTCACTCTGAGAGAGATGTTAGTCACTGCCCCAACTCCCAATCGACCAAGAGTAGAAGCGATCCCCAATATAGAAATGACAAGAGCCGCTTGCTGAGATTGAAAGTTAAGCTCTGTACTCGCATATCGCTCTAAATGAACCATGGGCACAAAATAGGGCCCTCCCATAATGCTGGCCAGAATCACAAGCCGTCTTAAAGGAGGATTACTTAGGAGACGTAAAATCTCCTCTTTTCGTGTCTCCTTCCGATCGTATCCGTTATGGCCTGAGGATGCCACCTCCTCTTTGGAAGAAGCTTCCTTAGCTTCAACAGACTTACAATTTTCCTCCTTCTCCTCACCTTCTTCCTCGCAGGTCAGTGGGTTCTCTTCACTACCGTCGTCGGTAGCAGAGGTATCCTTCTCCGGAATGTTACTCGAACCGTACAAAGACGCCGGAGGTTTCTGGAACAACAATGCATTGCAGCTTATGCCCACGATAGCCACGACTGCTAAAATACGCAACGTCGGACGCCAACCAAATTCCTGTATAAGAGCCTCTGTCACTGGTGCATATACAAACGTTCCCACACCACTCCCGGAAGCTGCTATTCCAGTGGCAAAGGAACGATTAGCTACAAAGTGCTGTTGAATGATAATGACGGAACTAACAAAGGAGAGAGCGTATCCAATTCCCACCATAAGTCCATAACTGAGATACAAGTGCCACAACGCGGTTGTGTAGGTGCTGAGTACCAGTCCTAGCGCTACTATTAGTCCTCCTACGAATGCGACTCCCCTGCAGCCATATTTCTTTGCCAGCGGCCCTGTTACCACACCTCCTCCCAGCATCAATGCTGTGGAAACCGATCCAACCCATGCAGTCGACCCTTCATCTGTTCCCAAGTCATCAACTAGCGCTGAGAAGAGAACGCCGAAGCTGCAGTTTCACCAACAGTCCAAATGAAGCCATCACCACGTCCAACGCTGCTAATTTAACAAACACGTACCTATATTGAGATCCTAATACCACGAAATGAACCATAAACGATCCGAAAACAATCGACCATCTCGAGAGGCGCTCGCACCAGGTCAGGGAATCATCGTCGGAATTTGTCGCTCGCTCCTGCTTTTCTTCTGTATCGCTTTTCCCACTGGAAAGAGCGCCATCAGTGCTCTCCTTCCTCGTGTCATCCTTCCCGATGGACGTTGTGGTCTGGTCAGTCATTATGGCGTCTATAACGCTGTTTTTACTGTAAATGTGAAGGTTCCCACGCAATCCACTGCAATGACTGCTGCTGCGGTCAAAGAAGTAAACTATGGGACATGAAATATATGCGCAGTGTATCGGATACTGTAAAACATCCTTGAACTATAGTGAACTCATGAATGGCATCGATGCAACACCGCTAAAGACGAGTGGATGAACAGACACACAGGCACCGTAACCGGGGTCTTGGTCCACTTACAGTACGTTCTTATCCATGCAAGAGCCACCGGTACAATAAAAAGCAAAGATCGTCTGATCAACTAAACCTATCAAAAATGAGACGTTCGTAACTACGCATTGGCATCTACACTGTGATAGAATTCCCAGCGGAGTCCTGAGCGGACGCAACTTCAAGTTCGGTCGGAAATTTGACTCATAAATTGTGGGACCGAGACTTTGAGAATTACGACTGGGGAATGTCTGGCTAGTAGCTACACGGTGGATTTTTGTCTACCGATAATCGGCGAAATCATCCAAAACGGAACTGCAGACACTGGAGTCAGAGTTCATGCGGCTCCTGGCAACACTACGGGTTGTACATACATATGCATACCACAGTGTACCCACACGCAGTCGGTAAAACTTCCGTCCATTTTAGGTCTCTGATAATTATTTCATACTAGCGGGCCTGCTAGAACCCTGCATCTCCTGAATCGTGGTCTCCTGTCTACACCCTGCATTGCCGTAACACTACATTGTACTGTACCGTACGGTCACATGAATAACTCGACGTCCCTAGCACCCACAGAACTCAGCAGAACTCAAGTAGATAAATCGACGGGGAAATAAAACTTCTTTCCACGTGACGGCAATCATTCATATTTTGAAACTTGAATTCAGAACTTTAGCTACCTCTTCTAGTGGGTAGCCCCCAATCAATCCGCTGCCCTTCTTGGTGTGGTCAATCCGCACTTTGACTTCGAGTCTCTGAAGATACTACCAGGGGTTGTAGCGGTGAGTTGTTTACTACTGTATACATCTAATGCCTTGTTGTGTTTATGTTTGTATTTCGCAATCATTCACGATACGATGGCTTCCTCAAATGATCCCGTGGACCATGCAATGACGCTAATGCGTCGTATGCCGCCACAGAATGTGGACGATAACCTGGAGAATTTGGTTACATTGGTCCCTGAGGAGGAAGAAGAGCTCCTCCAGCGCATTGACCAGCCTTTACGTCTGGGGACCGACGCCAAGTCCCAGCGTCAATTCGTCATGTGCGATTATAATCGAGATGGGGACTCGTATCGCTCCCCATGGACGAATCAGTACTTCCCTGAGTTGGACCCAGAGGACCGCGAGTTGGCCTACCGGCCGCCGGAAAACCTCAGGCAGCTCGAAATCGCATTCAATGACGTCTATGACGCCTATCGTGAACTGTAAGGGTCTGGATGAGACACTAGTCGTGCTTGTGTGCACGTGGATATTCGTGGCTTTGTTGCTTGCGCATGCAGATACTTCCCCGGCAACAGCATCTCATCCGTGTATTTATGGGACCAAGAAGATGGATTTGCAGGCTGCTTTTTGATCAAAAAGGGTGCGTATTCTTCTACAACCGTCTATTGCATACATGACTATGTTGACACGTGTGCGAGTACAGATACATCCGAAAAGGGGGGAGCGAAATACGTCGACACGGGGACGTGGGATTCCATCCATGTAATTGATGTGCAAGATTCAGCCAAGGAGAAAGGCAAGAAGGATATTACATTAACGAGTACGGTATTGTTCCGCATGACTGTGGACGACAATCAAGTTGGAAATACGGATTTCGGTGGGAATCTGATGAGGCAAGCCATGAAGACTGCCCGAGGAGACGATAATGATATGCTCATTGAAGCCATTGGCAAGATGATTGAAGCTATGGAAGGGACTATGCGAGAAAATCTTCAGGAGCTATACCTGGCGAAAACTCGAGAAGTAATGAATAAAGTCAGATCCCTGGAGAGGAACCCGAATACCTCCGATGACATGGTTGCAGCCTTGACGAAAAAGTTAGCCAATCGAACCACAGTGTCGTAGGAACGATTGAAATATACGTGTGGTAATTGCAGCATCCATGCTCATAAGTAATTTCGTGACGTCACTGACGTACACGCGAAATCCATGGAAATCTTCTTAGGTGCGGTTTTGGGTACGCTTACTAAACGCTTGGGCACGTTCTTTCTCGCCAACTCCCGCTGCTACGAGACTCACGGATCACTAACCCCAGGTCGGGGATGAACATGCTAGCCATTCGTACTACAGTATCGTCGAAACGACTAGAATATAACATACTTACGGTATGTCCGGTAGTTTTAGCATCCGTGCTCACAAGCGATTTTGCGAGATTCACTCGACATCTGAAGTGCGTTTATCAGTAGCAAGCTTCTGGCAGTCTATCCACAAGCGGAGACTCTCCATGCTGCCAGATTGCTTCAACTACTTCTTGGTGTTTCGTCTTCCTTCGGCTTCTGCTTTTTTCTTTCTTGCCATTCTTGATCTTCTTCGGCGTCCCATTCCCATTGCAGCGCTCCATCCTGATCACCCGTGGGGGATCGCCTCTCGGGCTTTGCCGTCCTACCTTGCTCTTCCAAAGAAATCGCCTCCTCCCATGTAATACCGGAGAAATGATCATCCTCTGGATCTATAGAGTTAAGAACACTTTCGATTTCCTGCTCGCTGAATTGGTGGATATTATCCAGAGTAATTCCCGCCTCAGTAAATGCTGCTGGTAATTCCATCTTTTCTCCTTGGGACATTACATGCTCCATGTAAGGAAGCTCGTCCTCCAGTTGCGTTGGTGATGGTGGATCGACATTCGCTAATTTACCAGCTAAAATGCGGGCACTTTCTCGATTCGCATTACACTCAGAATTGCTACTAGTTGTGTGAGACGTTTCAGCTTCGAGTGCATCAAGCAACTCCGTGGTATGCTCCGAGCTATTCGGACGGTTGAGAGACTGAAGTAGCTGGTTGAACGTTTCTGAACTCAGTCCGAGCTCCTTCTTTGCCCGACGACGAAGAATATCCATAACTTCTTGTGAGGCCGAGTCCCATGCTTCATGTTGCTTTTGCTCTGGGACACCAGTAGCCTTCAGTATCCTACTTAGTTTGCTGCACTACAGATTAAGAACCTTTATAACGAGGTTATACACGGGAACTATCTCCCCACGTACCTCAGGTCCGGCTGGTTCAAATCAATTCCAATGTCTGCCGCAAATCGGCGCATATTTGCTTCAGTGTTATCATCTAGGTCCATGTCAGCTTTCCCTAGCATTGATTGATATCGCTCTCGTAGACTTTCAGACTGGTCTAGTGTCTCTTTCAGTCTTTTGATATCCTCCTCTTCGGCTAGCGGGGCATCAGCTTGACCAGTTTTATCAATGGTGTCGTCAATGATGCTATCTAGTACTCCACTGTCCTTGCCATTGCTACCATTGCTACCGTTGTTTGTACTGAAGAATCGCTTGCCACTTGAAGCTTGGTTCATGAACTCAGAAGAGGTATCATTGCGTCCAGTAACTATATTCCGACTGCGATTTGCGTCGTCAGACGACTCAAACTCCGACACAAACCTTATCTTTGCTTCCTGAACATCCTGTCTTAGCTGGTTGACCAAGTCGTCCTCCTCTTCAGACCATGTTTCAACGGAGACATTAAACGGCCCGTTCGCGTGATCGTCGTTATCGACATTTGCAGAACGAGTCCGTGAGTGGACCGCTGTCAGCCCGATTTCCTCCACGCTGACCGGCTGGTCATCGTGTGTAGACGAAGCAGTCTTCTCCATGCACCGGAGATGAGCAGATCTTGCTCGAGAGTTATGTCGTACCTCAGCCCTGCGGGGCCGGAGGTACGAGGTAGTTTCCACTTGAGATGATCCAATCGTATTACCTCCCGCAACGTTCACGGTTAACTCCTTCCAATAATTCCCCTCAAGGTTCTGGAATTTTAGCAGCTCACAACAAACGTAAGAAAACGGAATATGAAGCGACTAATACATCCAAAACACAACTTACGAGCACACGAAACAAGTTTCGAACAAAAGCATCTTCGTGGGGACTAAACGACATGCAAACCAATCTTCCCCCTTCAGCAAGAAGACGCGGGCATTTAGACAAGGCTTGTACTATATGGTATTCTTCGTCGTTCACGGCGAGTCGCAGAGCTTGGAATACCTTCTGAACTGTGAGTGGGTGTCTTGGCTTTGCTTTCACAAGTTGTGATAATGCCCTCTCTCGTTTAACTTTACTATTCCAATGAGACGCTTTCTCGATAAATAAGCTATCACTCGAATTAGCGGTGAACTGCTGCTTTCTCGACAATGCCCGTGTCTTTTTCGCTTGTCTTGATAATACCTGGTCCAATGCGCGCTCGATTACGAAGCGCAGTTCAAGTGTAGACCTGATTTTCCTTCGTTTGCTGCCTTTGCCCCTCCAGCGAACAATGGCTGCCGCTATTTCCTCAGCAAAATCGTCTATCTCCCCTCTGTGTAAAACAGCACGAAAGTCAAGGAACGTAAGCAACCCTGAAGCTATCCCATTGCTTCCACGTATATTAACACGAACCTCTCTCTTAGCAAGTCACGCAAACTGTTGTAATCAATACGGTAGAGGAGATCCTGCGCTGGGGGTATTTCGTTCTTGGCAACACTCTGCAGGCACTCATGCAAATTCATGAACGATAGTGATACGGCAAAAGGGAAAAAACACCTGCCCGCACACATACTAAATTGTAGCGCATATCTAGCGTGCTATCACGTCGATAACTAAATCCACGGTCAGCAGAGTCTATATGAGAGGAGTTAAGTCCAAAGTCAAAGAAAACCCCATCCATTTTCCTGGAAGGGAAGTCCGTCGCTTCAATGGCTCGTTCAATGTTAGCAAAGCTCCCATTGTAAAAATAGACACGTTGAATCGCTTCTTCGTCTTCTTGGCTTTGTGCAATGTACCTTCGTGCTTGGGCGAGTGCTTGCGGATCTCGTTCAATACAGAGCACGACCGCGTTAGGGTACAATCGTAACAGCATCTCCGTGTGTCCACCATGCCCCGCCGTGGCATCGACGAAATACAGATACTCCCCACGTTCTTTGGACGCCTCTGCCCTTTCTGTGTTGACCCATAGCTGTAACACTTCCTCAGGCATGACGGGGACATGCTGCTTATCCTGAGACCGGGTTTGCACAACCTTCGCGACGATGCTCGCTTCCGCCTTGCCGCCTAGAGCGTATACGGCGTCCGTGGACATCATACCTCGTCCAGATAGTGTGCATAGCACATCATCGGTACCACGTAGACCATACCACCAGGAAGCAGCATTGCTCCTGCTGGCCAGGACCACCGGATATACACCTCTACTCCTCTTCCACGGCGCTGTCACGAATCGCCTCATTGTTCATTCAATGGTGCCCAATATACTCGACAAAACACGTGAATATGCAGATTTGCCGTGGTATGTAACCTGCAGGGTTGTCTTGTGAAGATGGCTTTTTCCGGTCATTACCCAACCATTATACGGTAATTTATACCCGCTATGCAGCCTCAATTTTTTTACTCTTTTTATTTTTCCAGTATTCTAGGCGCTGTATAGGTGTCTACTCATTCATCCCTCCTTTTGAAAACAGTAAAATAAAGAAGGCTTTGGACGGCATGGGGTCATGCGCTTCGGAGCATGTAGGTATAGTTACACCGTGTGCAAATACACACAGAGCTAGCTACGTCGACAATGTGCGCCCCGACGAACACCTAGGGTATATCTTATCGGAGGTGTGAAAAATAGAGGCAGAAAGTGTGGCTTGTTGTTTGCTTGGAGTTCCTTGTGAAGATGGCTTTCGATGAGGGTATTATTCACTGCCGTATACACCACCGTCACTTTCAGTATTGTGTAGGGTTCCCATAGTTATGTGGTTCCTCCATCGCTCCTATCGAGAAAATAAACACAAAAAAATGTTTCGGATGCGATGCATGCCACGCATGGCGATGGCGTTCACGGGGAGGAAGTCTCACTTTTTCATGCCTCCTATAAGGCAGAGCAGTTCCTCCATCATGACGGAGCTTCTCGATGATGTAAGTACTAGCTACCACTATCGTCGTATAGTGTAGTAGAAAAGAGTGGCCACTGGACTGCAGACTCGACTTCGACGCAGCGCACTCTTCGTACCAGGAGATAAACAACGTGGGTTGGACAAGATATCGTCTCTCCCCACAGATGCAGTGATTCTAGATCTAGAGGACTCTGTCGCCCCCTCGGCGAAAGAAGATGCTCGGAAAGCGGTACGTGGAAGCGATAATACACCAAGAAATTGACACACGCACGAGCAAGTGGAAACGATGCAGTTGCACAAGTATTTGACGCAAAGCAATGCACAATTTGGAAGCAAGGAGATCGTTGTTCGAGTCAACCCTTTGAATACAGAGTAAGTCTCAACCACCTGAAGGAAGCAATCTTTGACACAGACGAAGGCTTCTCGTCTCTGCAGATGGGGCCGGGGAGACATAGCCAAACTGGCTGATGTGCGCGGTATATCGGCTCTCGTTTTACCCAAAACGGAAACAATAGAAGATGTGCAAGAAATGTGGAAATGTATGGAGCGAGCTGGAGCGCCGCACAACGTGAAGATCTGGTGTGTTATAGAAACGGCTCGTGGTGTAGTCAATGTCGATGAAATAGCAGAGACCGGAGCTCGAAGGTACAACGTCTCATGTCTCGTTGTGGGAACAAATGATTTAAACAAGTCGCTTGGTGCCGAGGAGACAGAAGATAGGATGCCGCTTTTGCATAGCCTATCTCGCGTAGTATTAGCTGCTAGAGCAAACGGGTTGGTGTGTCTAGATGGTGTCCACAACAACGTCCGGGATTTGGAAGGGTTTGAGTGGACTGCTCGACAAGTGAGTGCGCTCTTGCATTAAGTGCTTATGAATTAAGGTCCAAGAGAGCAGGTGGCATGATTATTTGTGCTAATTGCTTCTTCCTTGCTCAGGCAAAACAGCTCGGGTACGACGGGAAAACACTCATTCATCCATCAACAATAGAAAAGTGCAACGAAGTTTTTTCTCCTAGTCAAGAAGAGGTAGAGCGCGCTCTAAAGATTGTCCAAGCTTATGATAGCGCTTCCGCAGAAGGTTTGTTGCTCTTTTTCGTTTGTTATATGCTGTCACTGAATACATGTAACTTCCTTCTTTCTCGGACACAGGTGCTGGTGTCGTTGAAGTCGATGGAAATCTCATCGAAGAGCTCCATGCCGACAACGCCCGTGCTGTTGTTGCAAAAGCGAAACAACTTGGAATGGCTCAATGAATACGCCAACCGCCTGGCGTATAGACGTAGAAAAGGGACACTGGCTATGCCATCTCTGGGGTATGGAGCTACATGAACGAAGGTGATGCGGCGATTTCGATATCTCCGCTATCCTCGTTATGCATTCCGTGAAGAGTCTTCGCTAACACCACGCGAATGGCATTCGCATCTTTCGGAGCAAGCTCCAAAGCAGCATTAAAGTGCCTAAGGGATTCCAAGTGATCTCCAAGCGCACCACACACTTGACCAAGCAGCACTCGAACGGCAGGCTCCTGCCCAGCACGCCGAACGCACTTCTGTAGTAGATCTCTTGCTTCCTGCACTAGAAGGAACCCAAATTTGAAATGGATAAACAAGCTAAGATGTTAAATGCAAACTTACCTCATATCTGTGTAGAGATTTGAGTACGTTAGCTAATTGCAGCTGTGCTTGGGTGTTGTACGCCTCCAAATGCAGACAATGCTGCTTCAATTGTTAAAAGCGAAATGAAGACTGAAGTTTCGAAAGACAGTCGCAACGATTTACTCACATTGAAAGTTTCGATAGCGTCCTCACTTTTACCGGCCAAATGTAACGCCATACCCAGGTAGCAGACGAGCACTGGTGACTGAGGAAAAATGGATAACGCTTTTCGGAAGTGCACTTCCGCCATTCCAGCTTGTTCTTGTCTATAATGCACGACTCCTAAGCCAAACCAAGCATTATATTGTCTTGGGCTTATTCGGATTGCATGTCTATAGCTTTGGGCTGCGGCATCGAGATCTTCTTCTGCAATGAACTCGTGACCTCTCAAGGTATATGCGTAAGCATACTGCGGGTCCAATTGTATACACCTGTACTCGAAGCCCCAATTGCAAGTATGTCCGGAATCGAGAAAAGGTCAATCTTTCTCCCGTTTGCTTACCGCTCTAGGAATTGCAAAGCAGTATGGTGTTCCTCTGATAAGCTGAAAGCATTCCCGACCGCAGCCCATGTTTTGCATGAGTGCGGATCAAATGCTACCAGTTCATGCGCAAGATGAGACAATGTTGGCTGCAGACACTAAAAGAGCGATGTATGATACAGATCCTACGCGCTGTAACTCAAGTTCGAAGCGTACCTGATCTTTAAGTTGCCACAACGCAGTAGACTCCAGGTCGCATCCTTCTATATAATGCGGCGATACTTTTCTAACTTTGGCAAGCGCCGTCTTGGCCTGTATAAACGATACAGCAAGGTTTGCGGGCAGTGAAAAATTACTGAAAACCTTCTTACCTGCTTATACTTTGATTGGGCGAAATAAATTCTGCCGAGACAGTACCACCACCATGCTGACTTTTGTAACAACGGGGTCATCCCAAAAAGACCGCGTATCGCTCCGTGAAGGTCCACTTGCGAAATCAAATGTTCAATATGTGCATGCTGTGCAAGGATGTTCCTGATATGACTAATGCTAGTTTTCGAAAAAGAAGAGCGCAAGCTCCCTCGCCGCCTATGGCTTTGTTTCCGTTGAGTTTCTGCACTGCGCTCTCCTTGTGCTTGGTTGGACACGGAGCTATGGGTGGTTTCTGCCTCCTCTGAGCGCCAGTCAGACACGTTCACTTCTTTTGTTTCGTTAACCTCAGCGATTTCCGATAGATCATTCAAATTGGTAGCGGCAGCGCCAAAAGATAATCGTGTGCAGAGTTTCTGACTAGATTTGTTATCTCGAACCTCACTTCCTCCTTGAGCAAACGAACTTTGCTCACTGTGAAATGACAGAGCTTGATTGACATTTCGGTTATTGGAAGACAGGTGAGATTCGTTTTGCACCCTTTCTTTTGTTTCATGCGAATATTCGTGCCGTCTGTGCGTGGTTGTTTGCTGGTCTTCTCCGCAGTGTTCCGAAGGCGCTATCGCGAAAGAAAGCTGCTGCTGGGAGGCAGCTTGACTCGCATAGTTGTCTACTACTGATCCACTTTGCGGTGGAATTTGTAACGGTATGCCGCCCTGAGAAATGGGTGTGCTAGGAGAGCCGTATGCAATATCTCCATAGGGAGAAGCCCACCGAAGCCTGTCAATGGGAGTTACGGGACTAGGTAATGGCGAACCGGCCCCCGTTTGTCTCTGAAGATCTTCTGAAGCTGATGTAAATGCTATACTGCGGTTAAAATGTGAAATCTCACCGGCGGTATCCCCCTCAGCTCGCCGAGTGTCTCGGGTAGATCCCTGCTTCTTATCGCGGGGGCCCTGTTGGAACGTTGTAGCGTTCTCAAACTCGTGACTGTAAATATCATTCGCGGTCTTGAACGTGAAGGGAAAATTCTCATCATAGCCAAACGCAGGTAGTGCATCGCCAGCGGTGCCCATTTCACATAGCTGAGTGTACGCTTCCCAGAGGAAAGGATCATGAGCATGAGCCGTCAGAAAGCAGTTCTGGGCATGGTTGCGGCGACCCGACCTCATGCAGATTTTCCCCAAGAGGGTCAACCCTGCGCTGCCATTGGGAATGAGATCAAGCTGCTGGTGATTGGGCGGTCGTTCATTAAATATCAGCTGTAGATTTCCTGCATGCTTTGTTAACTCCTCTTCGGCTTCCCCCAGTCGTCCGAGATCCATCAAGTATCGTGCCCTCAGGTATCGATTCGACGGGGTATGGGCTCCACGGAGAACCTCAATCGCCTGGGCCTTGCGCCCACTATATACATAGCAGCAGGCCAATAAATGCCGCGACACCTCCGAACGCTGAATATCATGAAGTTTTTCACATAAGAAAATGGCTGTCTCGTGAAGATGGAGAGCCAGGTATTTTTCCACCAATTGCGTTAGCACAGCCGTATGCTCCTCGGAAACGCGCTCATCCTTAGTAGTCCTTTGCATCTGGTCTCCCGTGGACGTCACCTGAGCCATCATGAAGGGTGAAATAGGGAGTAAATGACCTGTGAACGGCACTAAACGGTGAGTTCAAAATCACACTCCACTTCCTCCTCCTTGTATGAGCGCCAGCCACACGAACCGAGCTCCTACACGATGAGCACCAGTACCGCGACAACCCCGCTAAAGACTGTTATGGGCTAATAATATTAAATCCGCGTGTATAGTATAATAAACCTCGATAAACTCCAGCCAACTTCATGGTCAAAAATGAACGATTTGATTGCCGGGTCGGACGTTTACGAACTCGCATTGCGAGTCTCGCAATGCCAAGTTGTTTTGGAGGGAGCTTAGCAAGTCACTTGGAGAAGTTGCTAATAGCTATGGAAACGAAGGAAGCTGGGTCTCAGCCAATGCTAATGCTGACAGCAGGGAGAATCAAACGAGTGGTTTTCAGTAGCAAATCTATAGGTGGATCCTGGTCGATACCGAGTGAACTGCGTAACGTCTGCGTTACCTTATGAACGGATTCCAAGATGTGTTCAATATTTATGAAATCCCTGTCGAGATAATATGCCTTGATTCTGAACTCTATGACGACCTTCATAAAGGTATAAGTGGGCCCAGTTAGCAAACTGGACGATCAATCAGGAATCATATTGAAATAGCGGTGTTCCTTGTAGGCTTATGGAGTTCACTTCATTGCATTCATCCTCCCTCTTTCTTTTCCATGAATGTCATTGGATATGGATTCACTGTAGAGTGTCGGGGTGCTGACGCACTGCTGAGTAACCAGTCATTGTAGCAAACCTCTGACATCGTCTCCTCTTGTCGGCGAGTTGTCGCATTTACTTTGGTTTAAATGGAATCGCGCTGAAGTCGTTCTTGGGAGTTTTGAATGCAGGGTGGTAATTAAATTCATCAATCAGAATTTGTATACCCTTGCCGTGCTTTCTCTTGGCCTGTGAGTACAGTTCACCCAAGTCTTCCGAAAGATCATCAAATTTTTTCTCGAACGGCCCGATATCCTCGTCAAATTTTCGTGCCCATTCACGGTTCTTTCTCAAAAATTTCATGGATTCTTCGCGCTCCATTTGTAGATGATCCAACTGTGCTTGATAGTCATGTAAACCATCTCTGTCTGCCTTCAAGTCCTCCTCGATTTGCTCCAACTGGGAGTATAAGTTCTCCACTACTAACGTCAGTCCACTGGCTGTTTCATTGAAGCTGCATACCAGAAGAAGAGCAGGCTAGGGCCCCTTACTCCTGTGCACGGTCGGCATTTTGTCATAAGGGTGCACGTACCGACTATATTGTTTATGCGAAATGCCGCTGCCCGTTGACTGCTTGGAGCCTTTCTTGCTCCCCGAAGCCGCCATTTCCCTTCCAAGCCCAACAGATCCTTCGAACGGTCAGATACTCTCAATACAAGATACAATCTACAAAGAGACTACACAAAGTCACTCTCAAAACCTTGCTTTGGGGTCATTTTAATGGCGCGACCAACGCGCCGCTGCTCCTTCACAAATACTTCAACTTGAGCCTGGAAGTCTAATAATAAGTAAGCGCGGAAAGTGAGATCCATTGAGCGTTCGGAAAGTAGCCTCAACTCGGAAGGCGAAACTGTGGAACTAGTCACAGGTCGTGGCTAAGTAGCATCTGGACTTGTTATCTCAGCATTCGTCAAAACTCGAATGGCTTCTTCGAAACGCGCATAGTCTTCACTGTTCATAGACAGTTGGTATTCACCGCGATGCAGTGCGGGTATTGTTTCCAATTGGAACCACTCCGAATCTGCTTCTCTGTTGAGGCGCATGATACTATCGAGGGGTATAAACCCCTTGGTCGTTCTTCCGTCTGCCGCTTTATATTCAAAACCGGTACTCAAAACCAAAACACGCTTCTTCTTCGTCTTAATCAGTCCACCCAATTTTTCCATCTGAAGAGGGGATGAATTTATCTTGTCTTCCTGCTCCCTTCTTGATTTCATCTCATGAAACGAATAGCGCCTCTCCTCCTCCTCCATTTCCTCTACCTGTTGCTTGTGACTGTCGATATCCTTGTTAAGCCTCTCGTTCTCTTTTCGCAACGCACGTATTTTCTCCTGGGCAGCCTCATGAGCTTTAAGCTTCTCATCAGCAAGTTGCAAGTTCTTGTCGTGTAAGTGCTGTACCTTACCAAAGAAATCATTGACTCTCTCAGACACTGAACCAGTTGACGAATCAGGTTCCAAGTATCCCAATTTGCTCGTCATCTTCTTTAGGAACTGCTCAACTTTGTCCAATTCCTCGGCTCTTTGCCGTAGATCCTTGTTCTGTTCACTTTGCCGCGATTCTGTCTCCGTCATTAGCCCATCTTTTTCGTTCTTGAATTTCTCTTTTGCCTCTCGCAATCTATTGAATTCGTTGTCTATTTGACCAATCAAACGAGTAACTGAAGTTTCATTTTCTTCTACGGAGGCTTCTGAATTTTGCCCATCAGTATTTTCCCGAATTTTGTCCCGAATATCAATCAAGCGTCGTTGTATGCCTTGTATGCGAAAACTTTCACCCTTTTTCAGCTCCTCGGTATCTTTGCAAACACTGGAGATGTCTCTGAGAAAGTCATCCAAGTCGAAGTCTGACTCGGAACCACGTATCTCCTCTTGGGAGGTGCCATCCATTGACAAAATCCGTTGAATTTGGCGATGAGCACCGCTCAGTTTCCGATACATCTCGGAAACCCTCTCGTACAGATCCTCCGATTTCCGCCGGAGTTGAGTATTTTCTTTGTGCATCTCACCGACATCAGACTCCTTCTCCGAAATTAGTGCAGCACGCTTCGAGAGTTGGTCATGGAGACGGTTTACCGTCCCTTTGAGTCTCTCAATATTGTTTTCCATCAATTGGGTACCCTGGGTAAACCATGAGCTCCCAGTGGAATGTGAATTTTCTCCGGCATCTTCATTTGAATCATCTACCATCGCGTCCATGTTCTTGCGGATATTATCTAACGCCACTGCCACGCGTTTATTGCTTTGCTCAAGGGAAACAACCCGAGATATGATCGTTCCGCCCGGTGCTCGCAAATAGGGTGCTACGTGCTTCGATCCAACATTGTCGAATTTGCCGATGGCTTCGGCGACGGCCTGTACGAGTCCAGCTTCACTTCCGAGAATTGATTCGACGACACTATCTTCTTGGTTTGCTATCCAGAAGATCACTTCATTATTCAATCCTGAAAGTGTTGACGCTTTGTCAAGGAATATACCCTTATTATTGCTCTTCCGTAGCATTTCTAAGCAATCGCGAAATGACCGTCCATCCAAATTCCTCACTTGGCGGAGATACAAGGCCAGATCCTCATCTTCAGTATCCTCAGCTGGTGTCCGATAATCCTGCCGTTTCGACCAGGCAAAGAAAACACACTAAACACTGCGATCCATCAATAAAGCAAAATGTAAGAGCGAACATACATAGTCTATGAGTGTGGGATCCGCCTTTCCTTCTTCGATGAGAAGCTTCGCAATAGATTCAAATCCTCGGCCTCCGGCGCTATGCAGCGGGGAGTTCCCAGAAAACGTGTCCTGTGTGTTAGGGTTAACCTTGTGCTTTTCTAGCAGATAACGCACAATCTCCAGTTGTCCACCAGCTGTAGCTATATGTAGAATACTAATACCTTCCTGCGTTGCCAATACGAGTCGTTTGCCTAGCCACACTCTGAACTTTTCCGGATGCACTTACATGTGTGATAGCCTCCGGGTCTGCATGGTAGTCTTCAACGAGAAGTTTGACAGCGTCTAACCTTCCGTATTTTGCCGCAACGTGCAATGGACAAAGTCCCGCTTGGCTCTGTTAAAGGTACATCCAGGTTTGGAATTCCACGTTGGTTTCTCCAAGTGACAGCTGAGGGCACCTACCTTGGCCCGAATGTTGGGGTCCACACGGAACTGGTCAATCAGCATTTCAATCAAAGCGGTGTCATCGCGAATAGCGGCAATGTGAATCGGATGAAATAATTGCTGTGTACAGGCACAATACACACGTGGGTACGTCTCAAGAACCCAACACTTAGTATTTCCGGGAGCTACATACTTCCCCAAACGTCAACTGCACATCGTTCACCGCGTACCCACGACGCAACACCTCGTCCAAAATGCTCTGAATCTTGGGTAAGTTTCCTTTCTGGACAGCTGCCTTGAGTAACTCTTCTTCGTCCTCGTCCAGTGGGTATACCTCATCTTCTTCCTCCTCGTGGGACCGTGATTCATCTTCAACTTCGCCATTAGGCTCCATCCCTGCAGCGCTTTCCAAGAACCAAACAATACATGAAGACGTATCGATCAAAATGCGTGCAACATCCAAACCAGCTCTGGTAAACGCGTGTGAGCCATATGGTAAGGTATTGTATAGGCCGAGCTTCACAACGAAGTTCGTTGTGATGACGGTATTCTGACAAAGAGCCGTAATTTAGGCGTACGTTCGTAACGCTATACGATGTATATTTTGTCTATCACTTTGCTTTCTTCCTCTTGCCAATGCGTGAAAACACGCTGCCTTTCTTTGGCCTATATACTTTGAGAGTAAGCAATGTCCTCCCTACCTTGAAAGAAGACTCCTGACCCACTGGTAAGGAGTGATATGCAGTGGGTAAGCGAACATACGTTCCTGCTTGAGACGCTGAATCCTGTAGAAGGAAATTGCCCTGTTCGTGAGTGAGCGTGCAGTGCACTTTATTTAAACTCGGGTCCGGAAGACGCAGGTCACAATCGCCGTTGTTTCCCACCTTAATCGTACTGTTAGTACGACCACTGAAGCTTATGATATATTCCCTTTCGCCCGTCCAGTGTAACCCTCTCATATGTCGCACGACTTGCATTACAAGGAAAGGAGGCTCCACTGTGAAGTCCACAGGGAGTTTCGTTTTACAAATGCTGCACGTCCTACATCCCTTACTCGATATCCACTGAGACAAGCAACTTTGATGTACCGGTGTGTTGCAGGCACAAGGACTAGGTAGAAGAGGACATTCCGATGTAGATGAGTCATCGAAGCATATATAGCAATAGGGGTTTTCAGACAGTTCTTTGTTGCTGCGATTGCCAACCAAGCAGACATACTTGACAGGTATAGCTCAGCTGGTCTGCTTCAGCTCACTTACACCATGGACATATCCTGCGCGGCTTTCGATTTTTCAAAGCGCATGTCTGTTATCAAAAGACTACAAGCACCCAGCTTGACGATTTGCTCCTTCTCCAGAGTATGAGTGCACGACTCTGTACCCGCCTGTCCAATTAAGAAGTACGTCCTCGAAAATGGGAATAGAGCGACTTCGTTCTCATTTCGCATGCACACTTTCAGATGTTGCGGTTGCAAATTAGTATCATCAATATGTACATCTGCCTTGCCGCTCATTCCAATTACAAAACCCTCCGGGGAGAGTTTCATATCGAACTTCCGTATAACCATATCGTCAGCCTGCAGACGCAGAACCACCCAGTTCCGAGGATGTCAATTCCGGAACGCGCATGACGTAAATGACCACTTACCCCTGTTTGCTTCTTTGCGGTTTTAGCAAAGATAGAAATGCTGCATCAAACAAAAAAAGCAAATGTGCCGCCATTATCCAAATCCGCATTTAGCCGCAGCCTCGTCTCAACACGTACTGCAAAGGCTCTTCTTCAACACTAGCTCCAGGCTCCTCAGGAGCCTCCTCAGCTGCTTCGGCATCAGCTGACGTGCATCTCGAACTGACCGAGGCCCCCATAGCCTCCAGCAATGCATATACACAGTGTGCAAACAACCTCCGCTTAGGTTCGGTCTCTGCGGCAATCCAATTAGAGTGTTTACGTTCCATACGGCAAAGCAGACACATTATCATACAAGAGCTAGCAATTGTGAACACGACCTAGCACCACCGAAAAAGGAGAAATTGGAGCATAATATCGTAGTGAATAGATAGAGCACAGGTTTCCTCTCGAACACCGCTCTCCCCTTCTCGAATCCCCTGAAAACCTTTTTTGCTGTTTCCCTTGAAGTTGGGAGCATTTCGTGAGGAAAACTCCCTCTTGATAGCCGGTATTACTCCTTCTTTCGGCGAGAGCCCATAAACTGATCATAAGGACAAAACTTACGTTATAAAACAGGGCTCGAAATTATACAATACAGCTAGAATCAGCCTGCGTTGAACTTGCTACCTCCGACTGGATAGTCGTGTACGCTGTTTTCTACGAGAGCAGTTGCCTCAAGGACTACATCCGATGAGCACGTGATAAAATGTATTGATTTCCATTGAATGTGTCTAAAATTATGGTTTACCATGCATTGAAACCTTGAAAATAGCAAGTTTCGGTATTTGCCACAGTGACGAGAATAGAAAGGCACAAACATTTCTGCTACTTAAACTTCAACTTAGTCTTCGCGAGGAAGTGGGGAAGTGGAAGTAGCTAGAGTGTAAATGTGATGTAATCTTGCATTCTACTTTGACAAGTCATGCAAGCTATCGCAATGATATGATAAAAACGTAGAGCACTCCACGCTTCATCTAAACATTAGATACGTCATAAGCCGTAGGTGTGAGTTAACTCCTACCCAATAGTTCATCCAGGATTGTTAAGCTTTCCTCCAAACCCACATGCGGTATCTCCCCATTCCTTTCGCTATCATTCAATTTTGCCAAATACTCTCCCATTAGGTCGCAAACAGTGTCTGCGTATTGTTTATAAGTACTGTGCTGCCAACAGACATTCACGGATTTCCTGGCGTTTACCCGCAATTCTTCGATATTGCTTGCTCCCAGTTCTTCGCACAGTTCTTCAAGAACTTGTCCATACACTGGGGCAGTCTCCCGAGGATTTTTTTGAGCAACATCAACTAATTTTGTATGCTCAATCGTTGCCAATCGTCCCTGCTCACCATACTTTCTATCCTTTCTTGATTGTGTTAAGAATCGGGGGCCAGTACGTTCATTGTCAGTTGGAGGAGGCTTGGGGGAATAATCCTCAGGGACTTGTGGATCATCTAATTCGCTAAATAACTTTGCTGTCCTGTGTTGAGAAGCAATTGGTGGTCTTCTCTTCGTATCTTCCTCGCGAGGAAGATCATACCGTTGCTTATACAAGCCTTTATCCATATTGATCTGATGACGAGCGCCCCTTGGACGAGCACAGTCTCTATCTTTTTCTTGCAGTTGGCAGTATAAGGACTCGGCAGCCCGCATCAGTTCCCGATATTTCTTGTACATTATCACGGGGTTGGCTGCGCAAAATTCTTCAGTGATTTCTTTATCCAAGGCAATAGGCGTCGGTTTCTTCGTGGTTTTCCGTGTGTTGTATGTTTCGTAGTGTGGGGATGGGTCAATAACAAACGCGGGTGTCGCAGCAGACCTTATGTGGGATTCTGTGTAGCCGGCATCTCCTTCCTTGCGTAGCCGATCGACTCGAGCGTGTTGTTGCGACTGATCTTTGCTCCCGCTGAGGTTTCTGTCGGGCACAGGTACCTCATGGTCCGCCTCCGCACTCTTTGACTGGTTGGGGTTTTGCCTTGTTGCCACTCGTTCTCCATTTTCTATTCTTTCATTTGCCCCTGGGTAGTCTTGAGTTGCTCCTACACCCTCCGTGGTCGCGGCTACAACATGCGGTTCTCGAGACTGTCGCTGCTTCGTGTTGTTAAATTTGGAGAAGTTAGCAGAATTTGTGGAACGTTTCTGGAACACACAAAATGCACCAATAAAGAACATCGTTAAGATCGTACTTTTCTACACGTAGGGGACACAACTTACGGTTACACTCCCGTCGCCAGTGCGGTGCTGATCGGAAGTACTTGCCTTGCTGGCGGATCCATTCTCTCCGAGTCTCTGTGAGGCCGAAAACTGGGCAGTAGCACTTTCTCTCATTTCTTTGAGGAGCGACGAGGCGGCCGGAGTTTGCTCGAGTTGCTGGCTAGAAGCTGCTGGGGAGTGTGTACCAGGCTCTTCAAAATGAGGATGACCACTGGCATCCTGAGTGCCGTCGATATGCGTAGCGTATCCCCCTCCACGAGAACGATGCTGGCTGCGTGCCATCCACGAAGCGTATCCTTTTGAGTCTGTCAATGATGTTGGTGGTTGTGACGGTGCCTGTCTGGATGCAGATGAAGTTGAGCGTAAGTGCGCCTCTGTCGCTGGCGTCCTTTGCCTCGGTTCGGCAGTCTGTTGTCCTCGTCCAATCCCCCAAATGAGGTCATCTTCCGTCATTCCTGAGCGTTGGAGCTCTCGCTGCCGTTGTTTTCGTATCGAGTGCGCCGTCCATGGTCCCTCTGAGCTCGTCGTCGTTATCTCCTCGTCATCCTCTTCGCCCTCATCCCACGCTTCAAAGCTGTACCGGGAGCGAGGGTGTCGTCTCCAAATCTCATGGTAATTCTCTGTGGGGGACTCGACATCGGGCTCTAACGACTCCGGACTCAGTGTCGTTTGGACAAACCGTCGCGCAGATTGCAGGCGTTCGTTCATTCCCACCAAGCTCGCGCGTGTTGATAGATAGAATAGAGTAGATCGTGTTCTATCCGACACAAATCAATTCAAAATGGTACTGACAAAAACTCTCTCGTATATCACCCCTCAAGGCCAGGAAGCAGCTCGACGGTACCAATACCGGGGATCCGACCGCTCCTATTTGTACAAGTTCATTGGCAGTCCCCTGAGTGAGTACCTCGTGCAGAACTGGACGCCAGACTGGATAGCGTACGTGTCCATTAATTGTCTATGCTGTAGTAATCACTATGTACCCGTATGTGTGTGCGTTGCAGACCAAACACGGTATGTCGAGTTTCAGTGGACCGGGGGGGAGTCCAAAATGAATAATGTGCTCGTTTATCTCCATTGCAGATAACTTTGATAGCTCTTCTCCTCTGTGTAGCAGCGTGGGCGTTGACAGCTCAATGCTCGCCTTACTGCGCGGAAATATGTCCCTGGTGGGTGTACACCTACTGCGCCCTGTCACTGTTTGCTTACTATATCCTGGATAACATGGATGGAAAACAAGCGAGAAGGACAGGAAATTCATCACCTCTAGGTTTATTGTTCGATCACGGCTGTGATGCTGTCAATGCCAGTATGGTAAGAGTGATGAGCTGCCGGTGTGGTTTGTAGCTCACTTCACTCGTTGTGCTTCGCAGTTTGGACCTGTTACGTGCATTTCCGCAATGGCTATGGGGGCAGGATATGAACTTGGAATGGCATGGACGCTCCCTGTGGTTGCTTTCTTTATAGCTACTTGGGAAGAATTCCACACGGGGGATATGATTCTGCCCGTGCTGAATGGACCTAACGAAGGCTTATTCTTGACAATGGTCACCTATTTAGGATCCGCAGTGTTAGGACCCAAAGTATGGCATGCCCATGTTCCAGACATGCTTATGACGCCATTTTTGCGATCGTGGAGCCGGTACTTTTTTGGAGTTACTACGCCTAGAATGACAGAAGTTATGATCGCCCTTGTCTCCGCGGCTGCTATCGTCACCGTGCTCTACCAATTTATTAACGTCTCTATGTTTGAGCGAAAGAGGGGCCGAAGTGCCCTCCGTGCCCTCCTCCGAGCATGGCCTTTGCTCAGCGTACTATTTGCTTGCTGGGGTGGCTACTTCTTCACGCCGGTATTGTTTAGTCGACACCCAAGGATATTTCTGGGTAATATTTCAGTAGCGTTTGTAGATGCTTCGGTACGTTTCTTTCACTATTAACGCAGTACTCGTTTGTCACTATGTTTTGGCAACCGCAGAGTAAGCTTATGATTTCACATGTGTGTGCGCAAAAGTACCGACCGTCCAAGTTTTCACAATTCCTAGCCCTCTTCCTACCAGCTCATGCCATTGTTCGACAAATGTTGTAAGTAGCGTGTATTGTGATCAACAATTATGGTCATTCGTTGACATTGTGCTCATGGTATTGATTATGTTTTATGACAGTAACGTTAGACTATGGGATTCACAAACGGACGAAACAATGCTATGCATAGTCGCAGCTACAAATCTGCTAGTCTTATTCACGTTTATATACTGTAGCGTAAGAACTCTTGCGGATTCGCTAGGAATAAAAGTGTTTCGAGTTAAGCCGAAGACCTCCTGACCTGTAGTCCGAGATGGTGTTCAGCGTTGGCGAACCGCTCCACTTCTTCATCATACATCTCTTGCAGCAGCTCTTTCTTGTTAATACAGTTTTCTAATTCTGGGTCCTCCTTAAAAAGACGGCGCTTGACATGTAGGCGAAACTGCTTTTCAAAATCTTCATGCCACTCGCTATTGAAAACTATGTACGTCAAGGCATCAAATACGCGATTTACTTGCTGCTTTGTGATACGGAGGGCAGAGCGTACCTCCTCTTGTTTCTCTGTGGTATAGTGAGAAAAATCAAAGTCATAATCCTGCGGCTTCCTGCTCATATAGGGCTTGTTGGCATAAGCGTTCAGCGGCAATATATCATGAAATAACCCCGAGTTGTACACCAAGATTGTATCATAAGTGCATCTCATCTGCAATAAGGAAGGCGTTTTCAAAGCCACAATAGAGAGTGGAGTGCAATAGCAGGCACCGACCTTTTGGAAGCCCTTTGAGGGACTTTCCACGGTAACGTCGAGAACATCCAGGTCGTCCTTTGCATGTTTGTACACTTGCTCCAGTAGACGGGTACCATGCCCTGTAGAGGTCAACCATAGCGCTTACCTACTACCATACCCATTTTCACCACAGTAACGTTTCCATACCCTTGTGTTGTGCAAATGGAAACACCATTGCCTGCGCAATGCGGAGTCGATTCGTCGTTTTCCCTTGGAAGAACGCAGAAAATCTGTATGCAGTGAAATATCCGAGAATCTGCGCATGCCGTTTAGGCCGAGAGTTTCTTCGTAGGGCGACAAATACGGTCCACTTAGGGTCCGAAACGTCAATTTTAGAGGCTCCTGAAACAAGTAATATGAGCGCATGGGGTTAAACTCAAAACGTGAAACAGTAGATAACAATAAGAACACATACCGTCGATCATCCACATAGCTATGGTCTCTAGTCTTCGGTGATAGCTCATACACTCTGGCGATTGGGAGATTTGCCATCGCCTGATTTCCTCCTTTCCGTGTACTGACATTTGCACCCCATGGTTGCGCATAGCAGAAATAATGCCGTCTGTGTCACTCTCCTGGTTCAACACACACTCATACACTTTGTTTACGGTTAATTCATTCGCTTCACTGCATACTCGGTAGAAGAGCACGTGTGTGTCCGCAGGCACGGCTTTAGCGAGTGACCCAAGAATATCATCGCAAGCGTCATCACTCAGCTTATTCTTATAGGAGACCAATACTTTCGCAAACATGTTTGGGTGCTCGTACACAACATTGATCTTTAGTCCTTGAAAACCAACTATGGTATCATGGAACATCTGGTGCCAAAACAACGGAGAGAAAGTATCCAGCATCTGGGGCTGAGTATTGGCCCACACAGACCTCACAAACTCAGCTGTATCTGGGAGCTCCTCAGCGAGCTTTCCTTGCACTGTATGAACAGTAAGCAAATACACCAGATGCACTAATTGCACAAGATCTGTATTTCGACATACCTAAGTGTATTTGAATGGCCTCTTTCGCCTCGGTTTGGTAATCAGGGTAAATGCCCTTAATGCGATTTCTCGCTGCTTGTTTGGCGCTATCTCTTCCTTCATTAGAAGTGCCGTCCTGCTGTTGCTGTTGGATGCTCTTGAGCAGATCTTGCCCTGATTTGCCAATCAGTCTTCCCAGACTGTGCAGCATATTTTGCGTCTCTGCATCCTCTGCAGCCAAGTCGTTATTCACATCATTCGATTTTGGGTCGGACTCTGCTTTCTGATGCTTCTTGGTGTGTCCATCATTCTTTTGAGCAGTTTGAGTGGTGGACGCTTCATCGTTGAGCGACGCTCCAGAAGCATTATTGTTACTGCTATCTTGGAGAGGGCGCTTATTCGCTCCTCTCGTCGTTCGGGCACTTTGCTCGGCCATACTTAAGTTGGATGGTGTCCTAAATAGTAAACTAGTCTGCTCTCTACTTCAAACCAAATCCATTCATTTGAACTATCCATTCTATCTGTGAAGACACCATTTGAATTTCGAGTGCTGGCAACATGTAACATGATGGACACATGCAGCCTACAGGTCTAAAGAATGATAGAGTACGTAGGTGGAAATTGGCTCAGGCAAGGATGTATATAGGCTTCTTATGGAGAGACAGTAGTTAAAGTACACGGGGACCCTCCAGGACCAGAGGAACATAGCATTGACTGTGGCTGCCAGTGTGGCAGCAGCTAAACAGAGCTTAATACACTCAACCTTGACTATTAATACCCAATGGCGATGGTTGTGGTACGCATGTCGTCATGGGAAGCAGAGTACTCCCTTGTTGTACTGTCGGGTTGTACCACTAGGTTGGTCGCCCGGGCGGCCCAGCTCCAGCTCATGTGCTAGCTTTTCATGCCGTGTACCCGGTATGGTTCGATATTATACCCATCACAAGAATCAGTCTCAACAGCGGAGGTGCCGTCTTGAACTTACAAGTGGAGTTACAGAATGATAGGTTTATTCCGGCAGAACAGAAGTCCTACAGAACATCTAGCTTCTGAAAAAAACTACATCTCCGCAGAGGCTTCCAGAAACGCTAGCCAGCTGCATAACTTCAAGGATCTTGAAGGATGATCATTCTACAGAACTCAGACAAAATCGTGGTGGATTGGAAAGTAGGAGTAGACCGACTCGATAGCAATTCCTTTACGCACCTAATTTTGGGCTTCCTGGGAATATTACGTACTCGAGGACAAGCAATTTTATTCATTGCAAATTGTAGGTAAGCATAAACATATGCTGGCACTCGCTAGTGTTCTCGCAGAACCTGGTGGCGAATGTACATTTTGACGCCCTATCCACCGATTCATAGCAATTTGCGATATGTTTGTGCAGAGTAACAATTACCCTAAACGAAAATGCCGAGAATTCCTTTTGTAAAGAAAGAAGAAGCCACCGGTGAGGTGAAAGAGATCTTCGACGAGATCGAAAAAGGCTTCGGGATGGTGCCGAACATCATGTTAGCCTACGCCAACCATCCTCCCCTATTGCGAGCGAATTGGGCAAAGATGAAAGCGGTGATGATGGAAGGTAGCCTTCCGAAGAAAGTGAAGGAGGGCATTGCTCTGGGTGTGTCTGTTGACAACTCCTGCAAGTACTGTACCGGTCACCACACGCATAACTTGTCCGGATTGGGATTTTCCGAGGAACAGATCAATGCGTTAAAGCAGCAGTTGGACAACGATGGGTTTGAGGCCAAGGAACAAACTCTCATTCGGTTCTGCCGCGCTATCAACAAGGATGCAAATCGGATTCCGGACAAGATGGTACAGGAAGTGCGGGATGCAGGCTACTCCGATGCCCACATAACAGAAGCTATTGGTGTTGTTGAGCTCTTTGCCGGCTTCAATCGTTTCTTGGACTCTATGCAAGTAGAACTCGAAGGATAACTATCAGAAAAGGCAAATAATACCGACGACAAAAAATCGTCTTGAAAGAACTACCACGTATACAATTTGTACAATGTACCACTACTACACTTTCGCTACTGTCGTCATCGACATTGCACATGATTCCAGGCA
The DNA here is from genome assembly GCA_001687465.1 of Halocafeteria seosinensis. Lineage (NCBI taxonomy): Eukaryota > Bigyra > Bicosoecida > Halocafeteria > Halocafeteria seosinensis. Next base: position 42,938 of record LVLI01000862.1, read on the forward strand.
GTATACCAAGCTAACTATTTGATGGCTGCAAGCCTGATTCCATTCACGTCAACCGATTTAACTCTTACATGTCCAGAGTTCTCAAAGTGTACCACCTCTGACAGTCACACTGTGTCACAGCTCAACCAGACAATCATTTCACGCCCTTTTCGTAGGTAACTTACTATGATAAGGGCCATGACATGTACACGGTCGAGGATTCCTATTTATGGAGTCTATACACGCAGCAAGACCTATAGAAAATGCAGCGCGTAGCGCTAATGCAACAAAGGAGCTTGGCTGCGCTGCAGCGGGCGCACAGCAAGCGAACACTAAAGCGATTACGAGGTCATCCTTCAGGATGGCATCGTCGTGGTTATGAACAATCTAAGAAGGTTCCACAACAATCTGAGAGTGTTTTAAAGTGGGAAGCATCGTCTGCGGAAGCAATCAATCAAGTAATGCGCCCCAGTGGATATGTTCCCCCTCAAGGAGCCTCTCAGGACATCCCCTTCAGAGTAAGTCGCGTAGAACCTCTTTGACGCGGCTAGCCTCTATTTGACCCCCGTAGTGCCCGCGTTGATGTCAATGTATTGTTATCGTACTCTGTTTTGCAGGTAGAACGGACAACTAAAGGAAGGCAGCTCCCTGTCTATACTGACTACAGGAACGGGCGAACACGAGTGATGACCATACTACGGAGATACAAAGGGGATACACACACGTTACGACAAGCAGTGTCGGAAATATGCGATGGGCGACCTGTTATACAAAGGCCTGGCCGATTAGAGTTAAAGGGTGATTACTCAAAGCCACTTAAGGACTACTTAGCGAGGCTCGGGTTTTAGTGAGAAAATCGATTATTTGTCACGAGTGTTGTCTCTCAGATAACAAGGGCTTCAAGGTGTCCAATAAGCTAATTGTTGCAGATAAATCTACTGCATCGCCGCTAATGTGACTAAAGACCCGAATAATTCCTTTATCATAGAAGCAATCCTGTAGGATATGGGTAAGCTTGGAGTCACGAACGCTTGTGACGGGGAGGCCCTGTTGTTTCGCGTGGATACAATTGTGCAATGTGGAATATACTTTTCTGACCTCTTTTACTTGCTGCTTATTCGATGACTGGTTCGCCCGATGATAACTAGGCAGCTTTACAATCGATAGACTGTTGCATTTGCGAGGACCATTCTTTCCACTCTCATAGATAATCCATTTGAGGACGACAGCGAAACCTCGTTGCTTAACATCTTGCTTAGCGATTGCTTGAGTGCACCGCTGTAACGATTTGACTGAATCTACCTTATTCGTAATCCTGTACTCCGTCAGCTTGGATGCTTCTTTCACTATTTGGCTTTTCTCAGAGTCATGGAATTCGTTGAATACTACGTCCACAACTTCACGGGCTGAAACGAGCCCGCAAACAAATCGGAGCTCCCTTCCTGTATCCCAGCTATTACCAGTAACAAAGTGTGTAAGAAGGTTGTGTGCTCTAGCGAAAAGACCCGAGACGTGTTCCGAAGAACTTCGTAGCTTTCGATCTGTCTCCTCGTTTTCCCGAAGTAGAGTCGGTCCAAGCAGAATATGTGACTTTCCAGTGGATGCATGCCCGTGTAGAAACACCGCAGAGTTGATATTGTCCACAGGCAGATGTAAGATCTTACGAATAACGTGAAATACGGATTCCACCTGTTCAAACGGTAGGAATATTCTATCAAACTGATAGGTCATTGTGCTACTTGCTGTCGCACCGTTCCCTTCCGTGTCGAGATTTACTTCTAAAAGACGATTGTAACGAACATTGAGGTGGTTGTCCAAGATTGCACATTTATACGCCAGCTCCTTGCTGACTTTCTCGTATCTTCCCAGCAAAGCGCTTCCGCGAGTGGACTCCCGAACCTTTTCCTCCAAAAATTGCACAAATGACCTCTGAGGGCTAATCTTCAAATATATCTCCACGGTTCCGAGCTTCGCAACGGGAGACGGATCCAACAGTTGGACCGCACTTGTCCACATAGCATACATAATATTGAATGCCGTGGCTACTTCTTCACCCTTCTGATTTCTCCGCTCCTCTTCTTTATAAGAATATTCTTGCACTTCTTCTTTCAATAGCTGTATCTGCGCTTCATGCTCTCGCTCTTGTTCAGCAATTAGGTTCTTGTACTTGCACTCGAGATCTAACAAATTCTGCTGTGTGTTACGATGACATCGTTCTTCCGTTTCACAAATAGCTTTGCTAACCTCCTCCCTCACAGTTTTCTGTAGTAAACGGTTATGCTCTTCCTGAGCATTTTCCAGTTTGAAGTCGTACTCGCGTTCCAGCAACGCTGCTCGTTCTTCGTACTGCTTTTCTAGGGATTCTCTTTCCATTATTCGTCGAGCCTGCTGCGATGACTGTAAGTCCACGTAGCTAGTCTGGTCGTGGGTAGCTTGATTTCGAATGGAGTCAAGCTCATTTTTATGACTACGACGGAGATATTCAATTTCTCCACACAACGTCTCCTTGGTTCTATGGTGCTGTGCTTTGGCTTCTTGCAGCTGTGTTTCCAACATCTGCACACGGTCGTTGAGCTTCTTATTCTCTTCTTGAAGGAGTTTACTTAGCTCAATGACACGCCCCATTTGCTCTTGACTTCCACTCGTTCCTCTTGCTCCTACGGTTCTGTATTCATCGAGTTGTCCATTGGAGGAGCTCGTTTCAAAATACCCAGAATGAGCCCTATGGTCAGATGCGGATGAAGCAGATGGAGTGCCGAATTCTTTGGTCGATGATCCATGAACGCGTATCTCTGGCCTACCATCTGTGTAGTTGCCATTGAATGTGGAAAGATCCTCTCTATCAAGCCGCTGTAAGGAGCTGGCAAATTCAGAGACCGCTTTCTGAACGGGGCTCGTAAATGAGAGAGTTCGAGACATTACAGGCTACAAAATCCAAGAAAGGCTACAACTGAGGAATTCAGATGCCTGTTCCACATCACTATAGCTGGAAACAAGGAAACATCGCTTCTGAGCTTGGAGATTGTAGCCCGTTGCAGCACGATCGTTTCTGAGACAGAGCAATCATTTCGTCTACTTGTCTTGTTCAAATTCGAGGGCCTTACCCTTGATCGTTCGGGAGCTTGTTAACGCTGCCTCCGGAAGGCGACCTTCTTTTGGATCAGAAGAGAGTATACTTGATTCTCTAGATCTTCTTGTGGGGTCCTCCGTGGTTGCCATGGAAGGCGCAAGCACGGAGGAAGAAGTGGCCCGCCACTTGGCCGAGCAAAAATTGGAATACGAAGGTAAACTATTCAATCTCTTGCTTCCTATACGGCCTTTTTCTGGTGCATTAGCTTTTCGTACATGTCTACGTAGCCTTACCTGTCATGTGATGCGCTCGCAGAGAAAATATTCCAGTATAAGCAAGAAATTGAAGGATATAAAAAGAGCATCTCTCGGTATGAGGGAGACATTGAGAACCTGCATTCCCAAATACAAGGTCTTCAGCAACAGAATAATGACTTGAATTGGAAGGTACGTAATGGATGCTAAATATTCGTCCTTTGCCCTAGTGGAAAGGAATCGGGGATCGTGGCTCCAGGTTGAGGAACGAGATGAGCAAATCCGGCTCCTGCAAAACTCCACATACGAAGAACGCTTGCAAGATGTCCAAGCCCTGGCTAATGCGCACCAACAGGCAAGAGAGCAACTGGAAACAGAAAATGCTCAGTTGAAGCGAGAACTCCAGCAACTCAAGGATGAAGAGTCAGAAAGGTGCATAGAAGTCTCTGAGCAACCCGCGAAACATGAAGAGGCTGCCAGTGAGGGACAACTGAAGGATAAAGAGCCAGAAAGGTGCATAGAAGTCTCTGAGCAACCCACGGAAAATGAAGAGGCTGCCAGTGAGGGTACGCAGGAAGCGCACAAGGCTCTTGCTGTCGCGGAAGCGTCCAATGAAGCTCTACGTCGCGAGTTGGAAAAGGAGAAGCAGAGCGCCAATGAGTTACGTAAAGAAGTCGAAAAATTGAAGGAAGACACCAGGTTACACAGCGAAGCCTTCAACTCCCCGATGGGATCAAAATCAAAGACACAGTTGACTCCTCAGAGTACACCCCAAAGAGCTGCGTTTGCAAGCCCTTACAGCACCCCGCAAGGCAAGGCCGAAGTCAGAGAACGAGCTCGTGCTAAGATAAACCAGTTGAAACAGATGATGACCGAGTCTAAGGAACAGAATGGGCTCAGGCCGTACGAAAACGGACATCAAGACAATGATGAAATGACCACCGCGGAGAGATTGCTTAACTCTTTCAAGGAGGCAATGGAACGAGTAACAAAATGCCGCTCTAACTCTGAACTCGTCAAGGCCCAGGAATCACTGGAAAGTGATCTGAACAATATTGCCTGGAATGAAGGTCATAAGTGGCCTTCCATTGGCAGCACTTTGCACGCCTTCGAGAGCCTAGCTGAGATGGTATTCCATAAGTCCTTATCACCAGCGCAAGAGCAGATGGAAACCGCAAGAAGCAGTGAAGGGTCTTCATCCCTTCATAGAGACGATGCACACCATTTGTCTTCTCTACTGTCTGAACAAGCAGAGGAACTTGAACGTAAGGAACAGGAGTTAAGCCAAGAAAAGAAGAAAGCGATGCAATATGAAGAGCAGCTACGACAGTGTCAAGAGCGGATAGACGCCCTTGAATCTCATAAAATGGCTAATGAAAGGGTAAACCAAAAGCTAGACGAAGACTTTAAGAATGAGGAGTGTCAGAGTGGTTTTAGGCCCACCTTGTTCTCTAGTGCTCAGCAAGAAGCGCCTTTACAGTTAGCGGTATCTACGAAACATGCTCATGAGCAAGTCAAACTGGCAAGTACCCAAGTCGATAGACTTAAGAGGTTGCAGACGTCGATCGAACGAAGCATGTCAACAGAGTTTGAAGACATAAATGCCTGGTTATCGCAATTGCTTTACAGAATTCGGTCCCACTGTGTATCCAGGGATGATTATGATGGACTCTATCAGCAACTGATAACACACCAAGAACGCACACAGGCAAATGATATGTCATCAGACAGTAGCAGGAGAATCGAGGAACTGAGTCGACGAGTTGAACAATTGGTACAGCAGAAGCAACAATACAAGCATTCCCTACAAGAAGCACAAAAAGATGCTGCATCAAAGAAGGAACAAATGAAGAAAAAATTAAGGGATGCGAAAGAGACATTCTCTCAAAAAATAGAAGAACAGCGGGCAATGTTCCAGCAAGAGCTTGAGGAACTGAAGAAAAAGCAAAATGACATTTACAAGCGTGGTTTCAATGAGGGAGTCGATTCCTGTAGCGGTGGTCAAGGGAGCAATTTGGAAGTGGACCAGCAAATGCTTCTCAATCAAGCCAAAGAGGAAGCTTGGCAAGAAGCTGAACAGTGGCTTAGTCAGCGAGAAGAGTCTATCCGTGAAGACTATCAACAGCACCTGAGGGACCTTAGGCTGCGCTGTCATGAACTGGAGAATCAACTCGACGCTGTGCGAACCTGCCAAGGGGGTGATTCATCGGCCAAGTGGGAAGAGCTATTGGAAGACTATAAGCAGAGAGAAGAACAACGTGTCCAAGAACTCTTGCATAATATGAAGGAAGAGCAGGAAGAGAACTTAAAGAGCGCGGTGAATCGTGCGAAGCAGGAGACCGAACAACAGTTGCGCGCAGAACAATCTCGATCCGTAAACGAAGGTGTTAAGAGTGCTGTCGATGACCTTAAAACTAAGTACGAGAAGTCCCTTCAAGATGCTCAGTCTCGAACAAAGGAGCTCGAAGGCCAACGATGGCAGGAGTGGCATGAGAATGAACTCAAGAAAATGGAACGGAAGCATAAAGAGAAAGAGGAAAAGCTCCATCAGCAGATGCACGAGCTTCTATCCCAATTGCCGAAACCGGACGATGAGCGTGCCGGCCCCGACGAACTGGACTTGAGTGAAAATAGCTTTCAAGCTCGCGTTGATAAAGTCGTCAACAATTTAAAACGGCGTATAAATCAAAAGCATAAAGAGCTGGAGAAAAGGAATTCCGAGTTACGGGTATGTAGGTCGGAACTTGAAAATGAACGTCAGCGGTGCAGCATGCTAGAAGAGCAAGTGTCTCAATGGCGACGCAATTATGACGACCTTGAAGGTCGGGCTCAAAGATTAGATCACGAGCTGAAGCTGTCGCGTGAAAGCGAAAACTCACTCCAAATGCAGCTGCATGATTTCCAGCAGAAACTTGCAACCACTGAAACTACGCTTTCGAATTGTAAAGAAGAGAACCATAGCAGAGAAGAAGCTCTGAAGCAGGACTGCGACGATTATAAGCATGCCCTACAGCAACTTCGGGCGAGCATGGCGGAGTCAAATTCCCAACCAAGTCAGGAGTCTGCGAACATTTATGATATTGTTGAAAAGATAAAGGGCTATCTCAAAGTAGATTCAGTTTCTGCAGACCAACAAAACATGCTATTAAGTGACGTTATCTTACTTGAGAAGCAGTTGAATGGTGTCTTGGAAAGTCACCGGAGTGAAGTCGCTAGTAGGGTTGCCGAAGCAGAGGATGAACTCCGCAGGTCCCAAGAAAACAAGATTGCCGAATTGGAGCGTTCCTGGAGAGATTACCTTGATCGTGAACTGGAAAACGAGCGATCCAGAGTCGAGCATGAAATGAAACTGAGAATAGAGCAGGAGGTCCATGAAGCCGAAACCAGGTCTCGCCAGGAGGCCCTGGATTGGGCAGAGAATCAGCGTCAAACAGCAGTTGAAAAGGCCGTCCAACGGTGTAAGGAAGAGATGCGGGAAGAAAAGAAAGCTGAAATTGATGCAGCTGTAGCTCAGGCCCGGCAGGAGGAACGCGAATCTAATGAGGCCGACTTAGATATAGCTGTTTCACAAGCTGTCGAACACGAGCGGAACAAGCATTCCGGAAGGATGCGGGAGGAATACGCTCAGGGCCGGGATGATCTGTACCATAGCCTTCTTGATCACAGACGGCTAGGTGTATCAAATGGAGTTGAATCCTTTGTAGTTGATGATAAAATAGCATCGAACTCTTCCCGTGCGCAATTGGTGACAATTCGATTTTTCCTCACTTGCTACCCTCAATTTTTCCGAACCTCAATTCTGGATGCTTACCTGCAATACTGCAGTGCTCACGGCTTTTCGGTAGAAAAGCACGGAGAGATCGAGGATTTACGGTCCTGTCATGATGAAATGGAGGATTCTATTGCCTGGTTATGGGAGGACTTTTTAAACTCTGTTGTTGATAGCTCTGGAGAGCGAGTCTTGTCCCATATTAACACATTTAAGAGATCATCCTCATGGCTAAGTCCCGCGGCGGAGTTGCTCTTGTCTTACTTCACCGAGGTAGTCAAGGCTAACATTACGGGTGAAAACACTCAAAGCGAAGATTCTACACTCCAACAGCTCACTGAAACATGTCAGTCACTTGAAAGTGAAATTACCAAGTTGGAAGAGGGGGCCCAAAATGCAGAAGTCAGCACTGGAGAGCGTCTCAAGCAGTTATGTTTCGAAAGAGACTTTGATCATAATGCAGAAAAAACAAAGCACGATCGGATAGAAGACTTGGCTGATGAAATAGTATTTCATTTCAAGAACCTGCATGAAGGTCAGATCGAGCAAGCACTTTCGGAAAAGTCAGAAGAACTTCGACGGTTGTATGAGCAATACCAAGGTTTGGAGGATGAAGTTGAGGAATACCGGGAGTCAATACAAAAATGTGAAACGCAAATAGAGACTATAGAAAACGAGCGAGAGCGTCTTGAGGCCAGCTCGACTGAGAAAGACGAGCGTATTCGCTCTCTAACGGAGGAGTTAGAATCCACAAGAGCTTCACTTGGTACAGAAAAGGAACATCTGCGTGGCGAGTTGCAGCGAAAATCGGAAGAAATTGAAAAAGTTAAAACAGAAATGTCGCAGAAGATATCTGAAATGGAGGATGAGAAACAGAATGCTATCAGCGAGAAGGTAGCTGAAGAAAGATCACACGAAACTGAAGCAATACGGACAGCATGTACGGAATTAGAAAGTAGGCTGGAAAACGCACACCATCGGGAACTGGAACGGCTGCAAAATGATCATGCTCGTCAAGTGGAGGACCTCAAAGGCCAATTGGATGAGGAAAGGGAGAAAGTAAAAGAGCTTGAACAGAAGTTAGCAACTGAAATAAACCAGATATATCGAGAGTGCCAGACTAGGGTTGAGACTCTGCAAGAGCAGCTGACCTCCGAGAATGAAGAAAAGAACGAAATAGAGGAAGCATTAAAGAAGGAGCGGGAAGCTGTTGCTTCCCTAAGAGAGGAACGAAACGACCTCGAAAAGAAATACTCGTCGATGTACGCGCTTTACTGGAACCATGGAATTAGAGATGCTGGTGGGGAAGATGCAACAAACGTCCGTAATAACCGCCGTCGCAAGTCCATAGAAGCTCCAGGTACACAATTACACAACAAGAGTGAATTAGTCGCAAGCAGGGATAAGGAGGGGGGTGGATCTGGCAGAAGGCACTCTGTGGGAGCTGTGGATAGTGTATCTCCAGACATTGGCGATTCCTCTATATATTTGCATAAAATTCGCCGCCTTACTCGACAGTTAATGGAACAGGAAGCTCAAATCTTCCTCTTGAGAAGCATGATTGATCCCGAAAACACAAGTACCAGATATACAGAAAGCACTGCGCGTGGCCAGTCTCAAAATCTGACACTAGAGAGCTTTACTGGTGATGTTCACATGCATCCAGAGCACGCAGACTCATCCCCCTACCCCCAGTTCTCGGATCAAGAGCATTATATTTCAACTTACGCCACGGCACATGCGAGGAGTTCTGAGTTTGAAATGAGCAACACGAAAGATACTAACGAAGTATTTGTCAGGGATCCACGGACCAATGATACGTCTCTTCCCGATGAACACATGCCCTCAAACTCAGAAGACATCCGTGGATATCGATTGGGGCTTGAAGGTACCGAAAACACACAAGGGCATTCTGTTACAGCAATGGCGTCCTCAAACAATGCTGTGTCAACATCTGGTGAGGACAACACTGTCAATGAATTTCATGCTCAACAGTTTGATGGGGAAACAGTCGATGCACAAAGCGCATCTGCCTCAGGATTTTTCGATCACCATTATCGACATATTGAATGCGAAGTCGCTAGGGAACAAGTCCCAATCACTGCGGAAGCGCAGCATGAAATCGAGGATAATCATTATACTCAAGCTCCTTCAGAACATGAAGACCGAGAAGTAATCGATCCGGTCACAGGGTCCGAGACGGACACTGTTGGGTTTTTCTACGGCAATACTCAGTCTCTAGAACAGGAAGCAGTCCCTGATAAGGATGCTGGTCCACCGATTTCCGTCACGGATAGCATTGCATGCAATAATGACGCATCAGACACTCTCCAGGTTTCACATCCTCAGCAAAGTATTGTAAGTGAGGTAGGTGATACCACCACTGACTACTCAGCCAGTGCCTCTGATCTTCATGAAGCACAGGAGTACACCCAACTATCCTCCGGCATGGAAGATGTCGTTTCCTGTGCAGCGTATCCTTCAGAAGCAGACTACCGGCAGCCTGTAGAGGGTTCATCTGAAGCCGACGAAAATGAAATGCCTAGAGAAAGCGCTGAGCAAGAAATACATGTTACACAGAGTGAGAACGCTTCGGGAGTACCCTCCAGGCTACCTTTGGAAGGAATATTCCTTTCGGATAACGAAGACTATTATATTGATGGTGTTGGGGATCATTACTGGGTAAATGAGGAAGGGGACTGGGAAGAAGTTCCTCCTGAGCATCGTATCAACCCGGACGAGCTGGAAGAGCTGTTGGATGAATTTTGGAAGCAGCAGGAAACAACTAGTCTGGGTGATAATATGCCTCCTGATGAGGGCTATTCTACCCAAGATGTGCCTGAGGAGAGTCTCGACGACAATTACAAAACCCACTCTGGCTACGGAGGTTTAGTCTACCCGCATGTATCGGAAGATTCTCAAGCATATGTTTTTCACTCTACGGAGGAACGCCTTGAATCATATACGTTGTCGTCTGAACTAAGAAATGTTGAATCTTATACGCGTACGTTTAGCTCGACGGAAGGAGGATATGGCAGTCTCATGGCATCTGAGGCTGATATAGGTCCCGCTGGTATAGCAAGCGACGATGTGTTACAACACGGGAACGAGGGTGTATTCGAAGAGCACACTGTCCATCCCGTTACAAACCAACAGCAAGTACCCGTAAAAATTCCACCGGATGGTATTTTTGTGTCAGAAACCTATTTCATTGATGAATCAGGTGCTCACTGGAGACGCGAGATCAATGGCCTGTCTTGGGAGGCTGTGCCTCTGGAGGAACAAATCGAAGGGGTCCCTGAACAACTTACTGGTCAGGCCGAAATAGAACAACAGCAAGGAGAAGTAGATATCCCTCCTGATGGTCTGTATGTGTCTGAAGCCTATTTCGTGGATGGGGGAGGTGACCACTGGAGACGTGACGGTCATGAGGATGCTTGGGAGGAGGTCCCTCCCGAGGAGCAGATCGACGGAGTCCATCTGGCTAACATTATACTAGAGCAACAGTCGGAGCCTCAAGGTGATTTTAATCCACCAACGATTTCGACAGACAAAGCATATGCCCAAGTATCCGGGTTAGCACAGGAGACATCTAGTTGCGCTGAAGAGACCGGAACTCGTCCTGTATTCTTCAGTATGCCAACAACGACTAGCCGCAGTCCCGAAGGGACTGTCTACAATACCATACAGAACAGTCCCGCGAGTGTGAATGATGAGTACTGGCAACAGACCAGGGAACATGTCGACAAAATCAAACAGGAGCAGAAGAATAAGAAACCAGCCAGTGCGCCGGCCAGTCCGGACAAGCAGTCTGCCAAGAAATCCGTAGGAGGGTTTGCTAGTCTCTTCCGATGGTGGGGCGGGGGAAACGGGAGTAATGTCAGTGAAACGAGTACTGAAGCTGTGCAGGAGCAGGATGACAGCTTCGATCCAGATGCACCTCCTCCTATCCTCCCTTCAGCTTCTGCCACAACGTCTTCCCAAGCAACCGCGCCGACGTCTGTAAACTACTTTTCTCTCACCAAGAGCAGGGCTCTATCGGGACGTGGTAAGGGCAAGAGCAACATACCACGCTATGTTCCATATCAGACGTAACGCAAGTTAGTGTAGGAGGGATAATCACAGATGCTGTGAAAGATAATGCACATCGTTACTGTTTATTGTGAAATTGTTCAATACAAACTGAAGGAACGTCGTAGGTTTTGTATACATTCCGCTATGACTCCTGCATTTGTCTTCTGATATCCGCCAGAGAGAACCATAGTAATGGGAACGGATGTTCCTCCACATCCATCAAAAATTGTTCTTAAACTTTCATTTCCTTCATTAGGCTCCATGCAAGCCGCAAACACCGACAAATCTCGCTGGATGATAGACTGCGGAGATATGGAGAGCCCTGACAAAGGGTCTCCTTCCAGTAAGTCTGTCCCCGCATTATAGATGACGAAATCTGGACGAAATTGCTGAAACACGCGCGGCAATAGTCTTCGTAAGTGGCGAATGAAGGCAGTTCCTTGATCAGCTGCCTCAAAGTGGCCCTCTTCATCGATCCGACGCTCCGCAACGTGATCACCTGGGAAGTGTCAAGAATAGAAATCCACACGGGGGGAGAAGAGATAGGCAAGCATTTGACATACTCACCTGGAAATATGTGGCGAGTATAATAGTCGAATATGAACACATTCGTCCATTCGTACTTGATGGCATCCAGGGCGTAACCATCTCCTTGATGAGCGTCCTGTAAACGTTGAGGAATCCAATCGACTACCGCAAAACACTACCAAACCTTACGTACCAAGTCAATGATAAGTATCCGCGGATCATACGAATCCCGTTTGACACCGCTTTTTTGGAACTGGTGAGTGGGCCACACAGACTTAACATATCGTACCATGAGCGAAATGTCGGCTAGGGCGCAAAAGCCATGCCCTTTGCTATGACTGTGTCGAGGGGATGAGGTTTGTTCTGCTAATGTCGGCCTGATATCTTCTACTCACCTTGCATGATGGAATCCGGCTCCTAAGTTTATGCTCCAACCTTTTTCCAGACTCAATCTAGCCGCAGCTGCAGACTTTCGATGCGATCAAAGTCTCTAGCAAAGTCAGTTGCGCGCACACACGGTACTTACCCATAGATCCATTAGTTGCGCTTGCCATCGGCACAAGTACCCTCCATTGTAACAACCATGCCGGCAAAAAGCAGAGGGGTACCTCAAATACCTTCACTAGAGCTAGTGAGTAAAAAAGAGAAGTCAGATAGACGGGAGAGTGAAGAGAAGCCAAGTCTGAAAAATTTAACATATTCGGTTCGAAGGCCGAACTTAGGCCAAGCGACTCAAAAACTGCAAGCGCCAGTACATACCATCCCTGAGAAGAAACATAGAATTAAAAAAATAACGCACCTTTCTTATATTTCTTGCTGTCGAAGGGATGTATGTTTTCAACGCCACAAAGTGTAATGTTGTACTCAGATCGGTACACAAATGGGACTAGTGCCTGCTCTTCCCGGTTAAGGCTTCCTATCCCTCGTTTCAACGGAATCTTGCCCAGTTTTCGAATGTCGTAGTGAAACTTTTGGCGTCGCCTCCATACACACGAACACAATGGTACGCACAGTAACGGTGAGATGAGCCATGCCACTAGGATAAAGACAACCACCGGTGCTACACCGCCTACGGCTCCTAGGTCATCACAGGACCCCGAAAGGGCTCCTGGGTCGTCATCGCATCCTGTGTGTCACTCAGGAAGACTCGGAGTCAACCAGTAGTTTGAATAACGAACGTTATTCAGATTTGGCGACTTACCAATTCCAAACACCAAGGCGAACGCCGCCAGTAGCCCGAACAACAGGGCATCCCACAGGATCAGCAGGGGGAAAATGGCTCGATCGAGCCTCTCCATGGGGGTACTGGACGTGCTGGTGGCTTGTGTCAATGACATCATCTTATCATCGTCCGCAGAGCACGATACGTCAAGTTCAACGTCCGTAGGTGTTTTACTGTCACTCATGCTGTATGGGGGTTGCGCATGCTGACAATCCAGCAAACCAAAATACACGCTGTGGGTCCGAACTTATCAATGGGGGAACAACAGAACAAACCCTCGGGTACAGCACGGTATACCTAATGAGACGGAACAGCTTCACAGGAGCCCAGACCCGGTTGGATGAAGGCAGGACAAGAGAACACTGAGTAGGGAAAACAAACTGAATGATAAGCAGGAAATAGTTGGCTTGTATCAGTCGCAGCATCGAACTGTGGAAAGTTCTGACGCATGTGGATGTGTGCCATGAGATGGAAATGCGTATATTCAGCTTTGGAAGTAAAGCGCCACTGACATGACATGAAACAATCTTCTTAAGGATTGGTTCGTTTCTTGCACTTGTTGGATTGCACCCAGGCGACAAAGAAAAAGGACGTATTATAAAAGAATTGCTTACACCGGATATCATAGCGGAATGTAATAGATAACACGGCCTACAACGTATCAAACAACTTTGAGAATAAGTTGATAGCCCGAATCACGTTTCTCCATCTCAAGGTTCTGGCGATTGCACACATGTAACGTAATGTCCAGTTATTGTTTACCGTGAAGACGAACGAGAGGATCGGCTTCCAGAGCTTGATCTTGATCTGCTCCGAGAACCGGAGCTATCCGATGAATCATCGTCCCGTCGCCTGCCGCTATTGTTCCCATTATTTCGTCTGTTCCATCGACCTCGTGATTGTCCGCTCTCGCTGCTACTGCCTCGCCTTCGCCTTCGCCTGCCACTTCTTGAAGAAGAGCGGGAACGGGAGTGCGAGCGTGATCCTGACTCCGAACTGGAGCGCGACCTGGAGTTCCGACGTCTGCGTCTATTTCTGCCAGAGTCCCTGCTTGTGCTTCGCCTTTCTCGCCTTTCCGGTGCAGACCTTCTTCCCCGGTCTCTTTGCTGCTCTTCAGTCCTTTCTTCCTCATCGCGTCGGTGGCGACTACGTTGTACCTGTTCGCGTTGCTTCTGCTTCTCCTCTCGCTCTTTTTCCTTCCTTTCGCGCCGTTCTTGACGTCTCTTCTGCACAGCTTCCTCATTGAATGCCTCTCCTGCAATTTCGTAGCACCAATGAAAACGCTTGAGGTAAACAACTAAAGGGTGAAATGTCCCTCAATTGAATGCTTACCTTCTTGGAAATCGCCTTCAATGCCCAAGGCGTTTGCCAGTTCGGAGCTCTCTTGCTCTTTGGTAGCTGCAGTCTTGTGTGTGTCTTTCTCAGATCCATTGGCGGATGCCGCGGCTCCTTCCCTTTGCTTCGTCTCAAGCATCTCTTTCATCAAATGCTCTCGGAGCTTACTGATTTTCTCGTCAATTTCCTCTTCCGTATACCCTCGGGATTCCAGTTCAAGTTGCAATTCCGTGAGTTTGACTTCCACTTGACGCTTCCTTTGATGTTCGAGGATAGCTTTATTCGGCCCTTTCCCTGATTTACTCGACCACTTATCCCTGGCACGCTGACCTACTTCTTGGTCTCCAGAATTTAATCGATTTGTCTCGAGTTTATCACGTGCCACTTGTGGCTTAACATAGCTTAAATTGCGCTGCACATACCCGTTGGTCCCCGACCCACGGGGTGTCCTGAGCCCAATACCGTTATACATTTCTTTTGCGGGGTCCTTCAACCTGAAGACAACGTCATATAAATCAAATGGAGCACATATATATATTGACATTATAAGGCCTCAATCGAGAAACCGAGCAATCAAATCTTCGACTTTATCCCGGGCATATGCAGGCCATTTAGCATCGTATATAGAGCGTATTGTAGAGGTTTATAGAGGATACATGATAATAGTGAACCATGATGATGCGTGCTATCTACAGAACAGGGGTAGCGTGCTCTTCACATGGGAGAGTGCTATCGCCCTGGTCTGGCGCCTCCTTTTCCACGCAGAATGGGGGCAACAATCCCACCCCTCAAACCTCTCCACAACGGCAAAAACAAGAAGACGACTTAGTACAGCGCCGGGAGAAGGAATTGCCACGGGAGATGTCCTCACCGATACCTCCACGAAAAGAGGCCAAATGGGAGCAGTACCAAAGTGAGGCGGTGCACCCGGTAACCTCTGCCGAATTCGAGCATACAGGAGACCAGAATACAGTCTCTATGGATTGGGCCCGCTTGAATGATCAGAAAGAACCCATAGATCTCGATTTTGCCAGAGAACTCCCCGAGGCAAATGAACTCAGAGGCAGTTTCAGAGGAAGAAAGGTACGCCGTTCAGTAACCTACCTACCGAAATCGTGTCGACCGTGGTTATATTATTCACTGTGAATTATTCGCAGGCTATCATTCAAAAACCGGGACGGCATCCTATGTCCTCACGTCCCGACAGGAGCCGGCATTGGGTCATTCAATTCGACAGCGTGAATAACTGGGGCAACGGACTCATGGCATGGACTTCGACGAACGATGCGCAGGACCAATTGCGCCAATATCTGCGCTTTGAGAACCCCGAGCAGGCCATTTACTTTTGTGAGCGCAACGGCTGGGACTGGGAGCTTGATGAAGACGTGCCCCAAAGCCCAGGCGATCGGGTCAACAACAGCTACGACCAGAATTTTGTTCCCCGTGATATCCGGTACCAGTTAGACGTCAAAGGGCCACGGAAGGGTCGTTATATGTTTCAGAATAAGAATATGAATAAGAGTTGCTGGATGAATCTGAAGCGGTCGAAGTACGGCAACGAAGAATGGAAAAGGAAGACGAAAGATCCCAGTAAGCCATGGTAGAATATGCCTCACTATCAACAAAGATCTGCGATCGCTCGTAGGGCATCGTGTTCGTCCCTTTAATGGGTATGAGACGTTTGATTTTGTTAGATAGATTATCCTCCAAGACGCCAGTTGGAGAATGACCTACTTCATGCCAGGTTCTCTACTGTATTCCAACCACTCTTCCATTATGCGCGTTTACAGCACAAGTAATGCTGGGGTGCCAGCAAGTTTGTTTCTGCCGTGTTGTAGGAAAACTCATATAACAGCTACTGGAACATTGGAGATTGGTTACTGCTGTACTGTTGACTAGTCCAAATGCTGAGTTGTTTGCTTCCTAGCCATCTACCGAGCTATGCCGACTGGACTGGAGGCCTGTGGGATGTTTCAAACTCCCGCGCTGTCGGTTTGCTTGCTTCTAAGGTCTATCAGATCCGATGTAACGGTTCAGTATAGCAATATTCTGGCAACAATGCAAACAACTATACCATGTGGTCTATGATATGGACTATCGATCGCAATGGACAACATCATCTGTATTATATAGGGGCGATTTCGCTCTTGCCAGGATGATGTACATGCTACTTGGTATGGAGCTAAACAATCAAAATCGTAGAAAAGCGATGAAGCAATGATACTGGAAGCCGTCACCGAAGCCGACCAACGTAACACACCCCGCACCGGTACAATGGAATCAAGATGATATTTGTCCAAGCCAGTCCAGCGAAGTCGTTAGCAACCTTGTGATCGTGTTTCAGTTTCGATGAGACTGCATATACGATAATTGCGCATACCAACCAACAGATCCATTGTAACAAAAACGTGATATGCAACAATTTCCGATATATGTTCAGCCGCTCATCAGTCGGTTGGGTGCAGCAAATATGGAAGATTTCCATTACGTGAACAATCAAAGTTGCAATAGCGAAAATCAGCAGGAATATAATGACAGCTCTAGCGGCTTTCCAGCTAGCTTGATACGAATCGTATTGAGGATCCACTCCGAGACCGTCATGATATTCCGGGGATTTAGCATCGTCGTTCAAGAAATCATCATCAAACTGCCAATCATCGTCAATCCAATCATCGTCAATCCAATCATCGTCAACCCAATCATCGTTAACCCAATCATCGTCAACCCAATCATCGTAAACAGTGTTGTCATCATCGTCATTGAACCCTAATCGATATGTAAAACGCCAGAGAGAGATCTCTATATCATAGTAGTAAGAACCATCGGAAAACTGCAACCGGTCATTGCGCTTCATCCACGGCGAATTTTTTCCTACTAAATGAACTGCCGACCAAATTGACAATGAAAATATCAAAAGAAAGCAGAAGTTAAACACCACGTAAGCGAGGAATTGGGCCCAAAGCGTCTGCCTCATTACCGTTTGTGCTATCTCGTTTCTCGGCGTGGATGGCACGTGGATGATTCTGTAAGAAGGACCACGATTATCCGGCGGATTAGGATTGGGAACTGTTCTCTGGACAGTAATGGGGCGGTCGTCCCCTAAGGGATCATACGGCCTGTCATATATAGGCTCCAACCGCCTCTCCTCTTCCGCCTCGTTCTCTCTAACCTTCTCGATGAAAGCGCGTTGTATCGCCGATGCCATTCTTTTCAATTGCCTAGTTGTCGTCCTCTCTAGTAATTACACAGAAGCAATGAGCTCTTCACGGTGTAATGTACGCTCGTCGGCGTTTTCAGCTTTGGATTAATCTAATGCACTTCACTTCCGCTTGCGCTAATATTTAAGGTAGGCATAATATTAGCGACTACACTGTATCAGTAATGGTCGATCAGCAACACACATACACCAACGGAGAATTTTTGATAGCAGACAAAAAAGCCTTTTAATAGGATAGTACAATAGTTTAAAGGGTCGCCGCCGGACCGCTGGGGATACCGGTATTATTATAAATTAGGCTGGGACAAAACTCCCCACTTTTCGTCTCCCCAATCGGGTCTGGGGAGATCCGGCCCGGGGTTTTCACAGATTTCTTGGGTGTGCAAGGGGAAATTTCGGTTCTCGGACCAAAATGTACTATTTTATGGTTTTATGGCCCATGTAAACACCTCATATAGACTCTAGATAACAGAAATTGGGTAAAATTGAACATTTTCGGAGGATAGAGTCATTAAACATCTTACTCGTGGCCTTCTGGAATTTCTGGTTCCGCACTTTCCACACTCGCAGAATGTCGACCGGGAGACAGAAGGGCAACCTCTCATGAAAATCGTACACCATGTCATGTATCATCTCATAATTTGTTACGGATTTTATAAGACCATCAGTAAGCTCATTTTATCGTAGAGAAGCCTGCAGATCTTCCGTTCGGTTCTTGACCTGCGAAAGCTCGCTCCACTGTGGTGTTGCTCACTCCTATAGTGAGATACTGTATCTCAACATCACTTGTTCTAGGCTCTTTCCTTCCATGTTATACTCCTTTTTGCCTATTTCTAGCTGTTTGGTCCAATGATCTTTCGCTTGTTCTTTGGTGGTAAATCGCGGTGGAGGCTTCAGTTCCTCGTCGAAAACAAAAGTGGTCCAGACGATTTTACTGACATCGCATTCAGAACCACATTCTTCATAATCAATTTTCTTCAGCAGTACAAAGCATTTTTTCTGTCTGGGCAAGACCTCTATGGCTGGATCCACGCTACAGCGGTCGGAATCAGCATTTGTCTTCCTTTCCTCTGCTTCAATAATATTCCCAAATTCATCAAGATAATCTTACTGTTACGTAGCATGTTGCTCAGTATCTGTATCACTGCTATGGCGGCCACGCTTTTTCGCCCTTGGAGCGACCGGCGCTGGCGCGGGTAGCAGGCATGTTCCCTGTGCCACTTACGAGATAATACAGGCCCAAATAAAGGTGCATACAGCCTTAAAATAATGTATCAAGTAATGTGAGATGGCAATAGATTAATGACAAATGCTCATAATGGATATATAACAATTTTTTGTACATCACCCCAAATGGCCAGTGGGGAGACTCCCCACTGGGGGGAGTCCCCAGTCTCCCTGATTACACTAGGGAGATTTGTCCCAGCCTGGTCCCCGATAAACCTGGAATAGCGAGAGCGCCGGCTCGGTGTGCCCTGGCAATGCAGGCTGGCATCCAGGGCATCCAGGAATCCAGGATCCACGAGTAGGTAGAACTTTTGATTGCTTTTTTTTTTGCTTCCTGAAAACAGTGTTGGGGCACACCGTGCCGGCACGAGGCACGACCCCCCCTGTGCCGCGCCGCGGCGCGGCACACGGGCACGGGGGTCGAGGGTGTGCCCAATTGGCAAAACTCAAATGCCAAATATTAGACTTGGAAATTGCAGGATATAGCCCCGTGGAACGATATACAAGCATCCGCAGAAGATATATCAGTACCAGTTCCGAGTATCTGCCAATAGGATGCGAAAGTCAGACGTATGGAGATGCTTCAGTGGCCCATTTAAGGGTTCAGACGATGCACTTGGTGCAGTCTAGCTGAGAGTGAAACAGGGTCGCTTTTTTCGGCTACCAAGCGTGGATGCCAACCAGTCAAGCGAGCATTGAAAGGCGAAATACCCTAACTACCAACATTAATGAAGCAGAGACACGGCGACGATTGGAA
>LVLI01000865.1:0-10301 GCA_001687465.1 Halocafeteria seosinensis
GTGTACATCCTGACGAGATATCGCGAAAAATTGCCGTGTTTTGTCCAAAGAGATGAGTGAGGAAAGTTTCAATATCCTTCCGGTTATCCTCAGTCATGAATACGAGGCGGGGTAGATAAGCACCCGTTTTACAATCAGTCCATCCTGCCAACGCCCTTCCTCCGACGTTTCGAACAATTGCAGCAAATAGTGGAAAACATTGTTGATCCCTTGTCCCAGCCTCCACGAGCGATTATATGATGTAATTCTACATCCCGAGTGTTTGCCATTTGATTGGATGCGCCAATGCGCAAAGATGTGCCGACGTAATTGACCTTTTCCTCATCCTTTTCCTTCAACCACGTCGTCAATTTGGTCGCTGGGGCTTTCATTCTTTGGAGTTGTGGGAAAATAAAGTTTTGCTCACCATAGTTTCCTCTAGAGGTTATGAGACAACTACCTAAGCAGTGCCAGTAGTCAATCTCATAATTGGACCTATCCGGAAAGAAACTCATGGGCTGGAAGGTGGAGGTCTTTTTCTGAGCCCAATCAGCAGTGAGGTATTCTCCAGTAATGGGTAGTGACAGGCAATTCCACGTCATCAGAGCGACTTCACCAGCGCGTGCCACTGCGAGCCAGTTTATCACTATGGCCGCTCTCCTCATCATTGCCTGTGGGTTGTTCTCTGCGAGGAAACGCCTCGCGAACTCAATCAAGTCGCATCGCAGCATGGGAGGTGCCTTTTCGGCGAAAGGGATCCCATCCCGCATGCAACGTTGCGAGACTAGGTTTCTGATCCGATTCCCAATCTGCATAAACCAGTCAGAATCCGATAGCTTTTTCAATTCAGGATTTTTGGGATACTTCTTCTGCAGCAAACTCTTAGTGTATGTAAAGTACTGATAGGCTGTGTTGCCTTTCAAGAGATCCCCGTTGGCTTTTTTTCCGCACTCTACCAGATATGTGGCATACTCTGCTAACATATCCTTTGAGCAAACCACCTGTTCCTGTTCTTCTATCTTCTTGCTCGACAGGAAGGCATCTAGATGGTACTGAGCGGTAATTGCGTTCCTTAACGCGCTCTGAGAATTTCCTGCCGCCGCCAGCTTATTATACACAACCGGGGCATCTCCCTCGTCTACTTCTTCCATGAAGATTGAAGATTACTTTGCTATCCTTCCTGGGTAAACAGTTTATGCCGCAAATAGCTCACCGCAAATCCGGTTCCCCGTCGAGATGGGAAGATCGCCCCTCTTTGGCCTCCCACGGATAAATCCCACTTCGCCGAGAGACTGAAAATAGTCTAGTGGCACTTTATAGCACTTTCAGTCGAGAAGCTGTATGGTGCACATATATCTTCCTGTTCGCTGGTTGCAAGTTGCAACGTGCAACAAGATCCAAATCCGAAGTTATGGACCTTTGCAACTGCATACCCGTAGTTCGGAGAGAAACTGTAAAAGTCTTGTGTGTAGATGTGTATTGGTAATGATGACACAACCCTATGAAGATATATATTACTGTATATACCGTGTTGTATATGTATTTGCAGCGCTCCTCAAACGGAGTTCCTTCCTGCGCTGAAGTCGAAGAAAAGAAAGAGCGGTCGGAACGAGGTCGGACGGAAACGGCATAGATGACAAAAGCGGACACACACGAGCAAAAGCGCACCAACCCACCCTCAAAAGCGTGCGTTTCAGCTTCACAAATGCAGAAATCCGCAAAAGGGCGCACCTTCTTTGGCAAGCTCTTATTTCACCATTCCTGCTCGGAATTGTATATTTCTTGTTTTGAATGATAGTAAAACAGTAAACGTGCTATATTGACTATATCTCTCTTTTTCAATGCAGCCGAAAGCGACGGAATATGCCAACAAAGTCACACGCCAACGCGCACCCAGCTCAGGAAAATCGCCCCATGTTGTTCGTGGCTATATCTCGATATTGGATGGACGTATCCAGGTTCCAAGACTAGATTTGGAATCCTTGTTAAAATGTGGCTCAGAAATGATGACGCATGTTACATGAAGTGACCTAGGGATGGAAATACAATTTTACCCGTGGGTAAAATATATTTTTGCCGATCTGGGCGATTTGTCCCGCGCACCTGAGTATAGTGTATTCTGGGAACGGGAAGTAGTCCCTTCTCGCCTTAACCAGCACTGCATGTTATCTAGGGTGCCATCACGAAAGTCACCGTGCATACATTCCTGTGGCACCCTTTTATGTGGAAGGACTTTTCTAACTGATCAAAGAATTGTGTTTCTGCATAGTGTCGCCTACGGTAGGCGAGAAGCGTATCAGGGAACTCAGAATTACTGCTATGAGGGTAGCATAACTCACGGCACGTATGCAGCACCTCTCTATATGCATGCTCATAAATCGGCCGCAACAACTATGTTTTGGTTGTTTCGGAATCGGGGGATATCGTCGTCCTCTTCTCACCTGGAACTCGCGGAGGTTATGACTCATGAGTGTTTGGACATCTTAGAAACTATCAATGCGGTGGATGGACACCGGCTCGGTAGAATCCATTCCGGCCAAACACTTCCATTTTAAGTCCTCCAATGATCTCAGGTAGAAATCGCAGTAGTGGCATGAGTGCAGCAGCGCCGTTTGCTCACACCGAACAGACAGTGTGACATAAGTTAGTGACAGACCTTAGGCGCTGGGTCATCAACAACTGGAGCCCTCAAGACCTTCTCACTGACATGGCATGCAGGCTGCAGCATCGGCTGAGCATGCTACCTCAGCGCGATGATGAAGTACGGGCGTTGAAACCTGCCTGTGAAAGCAAACCAGAAGCGCCCGATCTAGAAGCCTTAAAAGGGTTTGCGAGAAGAGTGTTAGGACGGACTGATTCTGTTGACGACATAAGACGCAAGTCTGTTTTCCTGCAGCTTGCGCTACGAATGTATAAGCACCGGGCCCTATAGCCATGGTGGTGTACTGCCTCATCGATGGGAGAGTTCTCTAGCTGCATACTGTACAAATTGTACGCGTACGCGTGTTCTCAAATTGAATTCCTGAAGCGTCGCTGAGAGTTGGGCACCACGTCTAACTTTACAATGCCGGTGTTCACTTTTTGTCCTCGTCCTTTTTCCTTGGCAGCCGGTGACTCTTCCATCCTTGTATGGATACGGCCTGAGCTTTCCGGAGCGCGTTTTTCGTCTCCACGTCTTCATCCATTTTGACCTGTTTGAATTCTCTCTTATTACTGCCCTTGGCTAGCCTTGGTGGTGCAGCAACCGGCTCTGCAGACGCCTTGCTTTCGTGGTCAGCAGAACTCTCACTCGAAACGGCGCGTTTCCAATCTAGCCGACGCGGCGGATGTGTGCGGATGTGCACCAACGGTGAAACTTCCCCAAGAACACGCGCCCTCCACTTTCGAAGTATCAACCCTGCTTTCTCGGCTACCGATAGACGTGCCTTCTCAATCTCGGCTATACTAGTGACTTGAATTTCCTCCTGGTGAGAAGCGTCTTCCGGAGTGGGAGGGTCTAACGAGAGAAGAGACCAAACATTTCTCTTGACAAGCTCGACGTTTTCAAATTCAACGAACGTTGCCATAGTCTTTTTCGAAGTATTATCCCCAATCGGGTTGTATACCCGCACGCCCACTTCCGATGATTCCTCGTCCCTATCCCCACTCGATACAATCTGCTGTCGGTGCAGTCGGGGAATATCCTGGTCATCAATAAAGAACCTTGCAACTCTCAGTGGTAACCCCAATTGCT
This sequence comes from Halocafeteria seosinensis, assembly GCA_001687465.1. Lineage (NCBI taxonomy): Eukaryota > Bigyra > Bicosoecida > Halocafeteria > Halocafeteria seosinensis. Next base: position 3,713 of record LVLI01000865.1, read on the forward strand.
CCGCGTATAACAGCTTAATGTCATCCATCCTGCAAGCACGCACGGCATTTCGTCGGCGACGAACAGCAATCAGCACAAGTAATGCTATCAGCGCGAGTCCTAACACGCCGGGGACACCAACCGAACTGGCAATCTTTGCAATATTTGGTTGTGCCGCGCTACTTACGACTGTATGGCAACTTGTATCGCCAACCGAAGCAGTTGAACCAGAAGCACACTTTTCACAATAGCTTTGAGAGTCGGAAGGAACGTAGCCTTCCTCGCAAGAATAGCACCTAGTGCCGTTGACGTCGGCTATTTCAAAGGCCTTACACGGAATACATACGGACTGATTGAAGCTAGGGACGGTACCTCCACCGCACATCGAACATTCCGACGATAGCTCCGTTGCAACCTCGTTCGCCGAACAATTCAAACACGCATCCTGGTCCACAGATGGAATACGACCAACACCACACGTCTGACAGTAAACGTCCTCCAAACTTGCAAATTGATGTAAAGGACACTGTACACAAAATTTCCGATCAGGACTTGGAACCGTTCCAGCCTCACAAGGTTGACAAGAAACATCGTTCCCATCAGCGATCTCATGGTTCGGGCAAACGCTACATCCATCTTTTTGCGGATTGGGAATCTCTCCTCCATCACATACGTGGCACGTTGAATCGTTTCTCGTAGCAATCTCGTGTTCTGGGCAATCCTCGCAACCACCTTGCTCTTCAGTCGGTACCCTTCCACTCCCGCAATATTGGCACTCGGTGTCCGATTCACGTGCAAACATATGGAAGGGGCACGCAGCACAAACACCATTAACAAAATCTGGGATAGTCCCAGCACCACAAGGATGGCATTCATTGTCAGTATCCTCAGATACCTGATCAGGGCGGCAAGGCAAACATTTGTCCTGGGCAGCATTTGGTATATTCCCCGGTCCACATGATATGCATTCAGTATCCTCTCGAGTTGCAATCTCATGCAAAGAGCAATTCTTACACCCATCCTTTACTGCAGTTGGAACCTGGCCGGATCCACAAGGTTGGCATTCAATATCCAGACTCGTTGCATATTCGAAGCCAGGACAATCATTGCAACCGTCGTGGTTTTCGTTAGGAATCTTCCCTGCCCCACAGTATTGACATTGATCATCCTCTTCCGTGGCAAATTGATTCACTGAGCAGTTCTGACAGCCGTCTTGACTTGCTGTTGGAATTTCTCCGGCACCGCAAATTTGGCACGTGTTGTCCGACACTGTGGCAAATTGGAAGCTTGGGCAACGAACGCAGCCATTTTGCTCACTATTAGGGACCTCTCCAGCTTCGCACGCTTGGCATACCGCATCTTCATCGGTGGCAAATTCATGAGGTGGACACGGTCTGCAACCGCCTCGATCTAGCGTCGGCACCATGCCGCTACCACAGCTGTGGCATTCGGTGTCATATTTCGTGGCAAACTGGTAACTTGTACAATTGGCACACTCTCGCTGGAATGGGTCAGGAACCATTCCCAAAGGGCAGGTCTTACAGGTAGGACTTAGATCCGATGCCGCCTGAAATTTCAAGCAGGATTCGCAACCGTCGCCTTTTGCTGTCGGTACCTCCCCATTCCCACACGCAGTGCACTGAGAATCGGTTGATAATGAAAACGTATGGGGTGGACAAGGAATGCACGTGCCCTGTGTGGCATTAGGGACTCTACCGGGCCCACACTCCCTACAAGTGCCATCTTCGAACCCCGATGCCTCGTGTGGACGACACGGTACACACGCGTCATGCTCTTTGTTCGGAATACTTCCGTCTCCACAAATCCGACATTCGTTGTCAACAACAGACGCTACGGTATACCTAGGACATATTGTACACGTACTTTGGTCCTCTGAAGGGACTTTGCCCTTCCCACAATCCTGACAAATAGTGTCAAAGTATGACGCATACTGCCCTGCACTGCAGTTTCGACACTCGTCTCTGGCCGGGTTTGGGACTTGTCCAGATCCACATCTTTGGCACGCCGATGCGTCTACAGTCGCAATTTCACCTTCAGGGCAGCGAATGCATTGCTCTCTGTTTTCGTCAGGGATCTCTCCACGACCACAGGTCGTGCATTGCTCGTCCCCTATGCCAGCTGCCTGGTTGTTAGAGCAGTTCTTGCATCCCGAGCGGTCTTCGTTAGGAACCATTCCGAATTCACAAGCCGAACACAGACTTTCGTCTGACGCAGATACTTGAGACGACGGACAAGGCTCACAACCATCTTGGGAAGGGTTCGGTATCTTTCCAAACCCACAAGACACACATTTATCGTCATTCTCTTTAGCGGACTCATGTGCGGCGCAAGACATGCATCTCTCGCCCGGGGCATCAGGCACCTTTCCTGGCCCACAGCCAATGCAACCCTCGTTCCTATCGTCTGGAACTTTGCCTGCATCGCAAGTACGGCAAGAAGAATCTTCTGAGGTAGCTACCTCATTTACAGCGCATTGACGACAGGTCGATTGGTTTGCAACAGGAACACTCCCTGCCCCACAGCTAATACACATCTCTTGGTTACGATCTGCGATCTCGTTCGGCTCACATGCTCGACAGGAAGCATCTTCGTTCGTGGCTACGAGGCCAACCTCGCATTTTACGCAACTCGATTGATTTGCAGTAGGAATCAGTCCTGGACCGCAGGCTTGACATACATCGTCTTGACGACCAGCTACTTCATGAGCCTGACAACTCGTACACCCATTTTGTTCAGTCGTCGGAACCGTTCCAGTTTCACATTCTCGGCATTCGGCATCACTTGTCGTAGCATATAAGTGACGGGGGCAAGATTCGCACTGGTCTCCGGCAGTGTTCGGAACTTTTCCGGGGCCACAACTCATGCAAATTTCATGCAGACCATCCGGAATCTCATTGGGAGCACATGCTTGGCACGATGCGTCTCCACTTCTTGCTACCTGATTGGCGGCACAAGGAATGCAGGTCGACTGGTTATCGGTGGGTGCATATCCTGCCGTGCATTTGAGACAGTGTTCCTGTTTGAAGTCTGGCACCTTACCGGGATCACACAAATGACATTTATCTTCTTCAGGTGCGGAGATGTGACCAACATCGCATGTGAGACAGGTGGATTGATTAGCATTGGGCACCTTACCGGGGCCGCAGTTTTGGCATATGTCATCATCAAGCCCCGCAACTTCATACGCTTTACAGCTGGTGCAACCGTCCTTGTCAGAGTTGGGAATTGAACCATACCCGCAATCTTTACACTCATCATAGCCGATGGCCGCATATTGGTGCGCACCACACGATAAACAGCTATCACCGTTAGTATTAGGCACAGTGCCGGCACCACAGCTGATACAAGCTTCTTGTTTGCTATCAGGAACATCTCCTGCACTGCAAGACTGGCAAGAGGAATCTTCTGAAGAGGCAACTTTATTTTCATCGCACAGTTTGCAACTGGATTGGTCCTCATTTGGTATCATTCCTGCACCACAGCTAATGCATATCTCATTATTACTATCGGAAATCTCATTCGCTTCGCATGCCTGACATGAGCTATGCTCGATGCCAGCAACGAAGCCATTCTCACATCGAACACAAACAGACTGATTTGCAGCGGGTACATGTCCGGGAGGGCAGTTTTGGCAAACATCATCTTCAAAATCTGCAACTTGGTGCAGCGGACAACTGGTGCATCCATCCTGTTCTGCATTAGGTATCTTGCCAAGTCCACACGGTTGGCATTTACCATCGTCTTCCGTTGCGTACTTGTGTATTGCGCATGTCAGACACTGGTCTCCTGCTTCATCTGGCACTCGTCCTGCTCCACAGCTTTCGCAGGAGTCCTGTCTGCTGTTGGGTACTTGACCGGAATCACAAAGTCGGCATGTTACATCGCCCGGAATAGCAAATTTATTGGATTCGCAATCGACACAGGTCGATTGGTTATTGTTGGGGAATTTGCCAGGACCACAGTCTACACAGTGCTTGTGCTTGCTATCAGTAACTTTACCGGCATCACAACGGTGACACAACCCATCTTCATTTCCAGCAACTTCACCCGCGCCGCAAAGTTTACAACCGGATTGATTCGCATTAGGTACCATACCAAGTCCACAGCTCCGACATATGTCATCCGTACTCGCAGCTACTTCGTGGGGGCGACAACTTAGACAACCATCTCCGGCAGTATTGGGGATTGAGCCAGGTCCGCACAATGCGCACTCTTCTGCATTATTCAACGAATATTCATAGGGAGCGCACGATTCGCAGCCATCTCCATTGGATGTAGGGACCTTTCCTGGACCACAGCTGACACAAACTTCTCGGCTATCATCTGGCACCGTTCCACCTTCGCAGCTTCGGCATGATGCATCGTCTGGTGAGGCAACTTCGTCAGTTTCGCACTCTTCGCAACTAGATTGGGCTTCATTTGGCACCGTTCCCCCGCCACAGCTAATACACTCCTCTCGGTTACTGTCATGGATTTCATTCGACTCACAGGAGCGGCATGAAGCATCTTCATCAGTTGCTACAAACCCATCTGGGCATCCGACACAAATGGACTGATTGTTGGACGGGACCCTTCCTGGCCCACAACTTTCGCAGATATCGTCGTCCTCTCCAGCCACTTGGTTTGCCAAACAACTTGTGCATCCATCCTGCCTCGCATTCGGCACTTTGCCCATACCACAGGTATTGCACGTATCATCGCTCTCCGTCGCATACATTGCGGATGAGCATGTCATACATTTGTCTCCAGTTTCATTCGGTACCCTTCCAGCGCCACAATTTACACACGTCTCGTGTTTGCCATCGGGTATCTTACCACCCTCGCATGTTCTGCACTCCGAATCGCCCGCGCGGGCAACTCTATTGTCCTCACACTTGGTGCAAGTAGTATGATTGGCATGGGGAACCGTTCCTGGGTAACAGTTGATACATTTTTCATTCTTACTATCTGGAACGGTTCCGCCCTCACAAGAATGGCACAACGCATCACCGGGTGATGCCACCTCGCCGGCACTGCAACGTAGACAGCTAGTTTGATCATCACTTGGAATAGTCCCTGCTGAACACGTTATGCATTTTTCCCGATTACTGTCCGAGATTTCGCCTGCTTCACATGATCGACACGAAGCATCGTCGTCACTCGCGACGGTACCACCATCACAATCTTTGCAGTCGCCTTGATTGCCATCTGGTATCCTTCCTGGGCCACAGCTTTTGCATATGTCGTCCCCACTAGAAGCGACCTCGTGGGCAGGACAACTGGTGCAACCATCCTGGTCACCATTAGGCACTTCCCCAACATTGCATTCTTGGCAGGTATCATCATCCTCAGTGGCGTATTGATGCGGACCACATTGTTTACAGCTGAAATCATCATCTGGTACTTTTCCTGCGCCGCAACTAATGCAGAACTCGTTCCTGACGTCTGGGATTTTCCCGGGGCCGCATGCTTCACAGGAATCATCAGTAGATGTTGCCACCTTACCGCTGTCACAAGGCTCACACGTCGTCTGGTCGTCATTAGGGATTTCGCCTGGCCCACAGCTTATACACTTCTCTTGGTTAGTATCGGTTATTTCGTATGTTTCGCACGATCGGCAAGACACGTCAGTCTCAGAAGCGACTTTACCATTGCCGCATGTCTCGCAACTTCCTCGATTTTCATCCGGAACAGAGCCCAGCCGGCAAACCTGACAGGATGCCTCCTCAGCAGCAGATGCTTCATAGGCCTCGCAAGGAACACACCCATCTTGCTGTGAGTTTGGGACCTTCCCAAGTCCGCAGCCGGAGCATTCAGCGTCGTTTGTACCAGCATGTTTATGCGGTTCACAAGTCGTGCATTCATCACCACTGTCATTGGGTACACTCCCTGGTCCACAGCTTACACAGTACTCGTGGTTTGCATCTGGGATCTCGCCAGAGCCGCAAGATTGACATGTTGCGTCCTTTACGGTCGCCACTGTTGCCACATCATCAGTCTTGCACTCCTTGCAACCAGATTGATCGCCGTTAGGCACTTCTCCTGGCCCACAGTCCATACATATCCCATGATCCGCACTCGCATACTGGTGCTTTGGACAGACAACGCAACCATCACGGTCATCATTCGGCACTTCCCCAACATTGCATTCTTGGCAGGTATCATCATCCTCAGTGGCGTATTGATGCGGACCACATTGTTTACAGCTGAAATCATCATCTGGTACTTTTCCTTCGCCGCAACTAATGCAGAACTCGTTCCTGACGTCTGGGATTTTCCCGGGGCCGCATGCTTCACAGGAATCATCAGTAGATGTTGCCACCTTACCGCTGTCACAAGGCTCACACGTCGTCTGGTCGTCATTAGGGATTTCGCCTGGCCCACAGCTTATACACTTCTCTTGGTTAGTATCGGTTATTTCGTATGTTTCGCACGATCGGCAAGACACGTCAGTCTCAGAAGCGACTTTACCATTGCCGCATGTCTCGCAACTTCCTCGATTTTCATCCGGAACAGAGCCCAGCCGGCAAACCTGACAGGATGCCTCCTCAGCAGCAGATGCTTCATAGGCCTCGCAAGGAACACACCCATCTTGCTGTGAGTTTGGGAC